>JAOQMM010155621.1:0-11506 GCA_027563515.1 Erythroxylum platyclados | reverse complement strand
AGTAACAAAGCATATCACTAATTAAGAAACATCATTACACACCCATCTTACCTAATCTAAGCAAAGATAAAGCAAATGAGATACAAGGCAAGATTGGTGGCTAGAGGCTTTACTCAAACATATGGGGTGGACTATCAGGAAACCTTTGCTCTTGTTGCTAAGATGAATACAATCAGAATTCTACTCTCTTGTGCAACTAACTTAGACTGGGACTTGCAACAGTTTGATGTTAAAAATGCTTTCCTCCATAGGGATCTAGAGGAGTAGGTGTATATGGAGATTCCTCTCGGGTTTGAAGATGAGAAGATACAAGGGAAGTTTTGTAGACTGAAAAAGACATTATATGGGCTAAAGCAATTCCCCAGAGGATGGTTTGAAAAATTCAGTCGAGCCATGATTTCCTTTGGTTATCACTAGAGTAATGCGGATCATATCCTATTTATCAAGCATTTCCAAGGCAAGATCACGCTCCTCATTATCTATGTCGATGACATTGTGGTAACTGGAAGTGATACAAAAGAGATGGTTAAGCTGAAGAAACTCGTTGCTTATGAATTTGAAATTAAGGATCTAGGGAAGTTGAAAAACTTTTTGGGAGTTGAAGTTACTAGATTAAGAAAAGGAATCTTTATTTCCCAAAGGAAATATGTTCTAGACTTGTTAAAAGAAACCAATATGATGGGTTATAAACCAGCTGAATCTCCTATGGAGAGCAACCACAAATTTCAAGCGGGAACTGGTACATCAGTAGACATGGGAAGATATCAGAGATTAGTTGGGAGACTCATTTGTCTATCTCACACCAGACCAGACATAGCATATGTAGTAAGCCTGGTGCATCAGTATATGCATGATCTACGAGATCCAAACTTACAGGTTGTATTCCGCATCCTGTGCTACCTGAATTCTGCACCAGGAAAAGGCCTTATGTTTACTAACAATGGTCATCTTAAGATAGAAGCATTTACAGATGCTGATTGGCTGGATCTCTAGATGATATGAGATCAACCATTAGTTACTGTACGCTCACAGGAGGAAATCTAGTCGCCTGGAGAAGCAAGAAATATAATGTAGTTGCTAGATCCAATGCGGAAGCAGAATACAGAGTTATGGCATAATTTGTGTGCAAACTCTTATGGGTACGAAAGTTGATGAATGAGTTACAGCTGATGGATGGAGGAAGTTTATCCCTTTATTGTGATAATAAAGTTACCATTAGCATAACTCATAATCCTGTTCAGCATGATAGAAGAAAACACGTAGAAATCGATCGACACTTTGTAAAGCAGAAACTTGTGGATGACTCTTTACACTTATCCTATGTGGAGTATGTCTTCAACAAAGGGCTCTATAACAAGCAGTTTTACAATCTTATTTGCAAGTTGGGCATGTGCGATATCTATGCACCAACTTGAGAAGGAGTGTTGACTATAATTATTAGATTGGATTATTTCTGTGTATATAATATCTATAGTGATCTCTTCCTCTAATTGAGAGATCTATCCCTATAATTGGAGATTTGATAGTTAAGATTTTCCTTAATTGTAGCTAGGTTTCGTGTATATATATCATTGAAATCTTATGTACAGAATATGAAGTTCAATATAGTTTTTTTCATTATGCTCATCACATTTACAGTTGCTCAGGTGACAGATTAAGTGTTCATGAGAGGCTGAGAAAAACTAATCGAAGCTGGAGGACCGACTCCAAGAGATATGATTTCCTTTCTCCAAGCTACTCAGAGATGTAGTATCGTCATCAATATCAAGCAAAGCAAGACTCAAATGTAACTCTGCACTATAATTCGGATAGACTTCATCGTCTTCCTCAACCTGCATTTCTGAATGATCTGGATCCTTTGAGTTCATCCATTTCTCAAAACTATGGCCCTCCCTTAGAAGATTTAGTATCTGAAAATTAAATGTTAAGGGATCTGTTAAAGGAACATAAAAAATGACATAACTTGGAATTTCCTTCCAATCGAGGTACCTCGATCATTTTAGGACGACGGCTAGCAGATCTCGAGATGCAGAGTGTTGCTGCAAGTACCATTCTCTGCATCTGAACCTCATCAATGTTTCCTTCCAAATTTGGATCTAGTATGCTCCTTGCATTACCACTCTCTAATAGTGGCTTTGCCTAAACTCAGAACTATATGTTAAGAGACTGATAACTACTATAGTTGAACAATCTAATCACTGAAAAGGCTCTTACCCACATAACCAAGCTCTGATGATTCTTGGTAGACTCCGAAGAAGCAATCGGTTTTCTTCCTGATAATAATTCCAGTAGAACAACTCCAAAAGCATAGACATCGATCTTGTCACTCACTTTCCCATACATGAAGTACTCTGGAGCAAGATAACCGAACGTTCCAACAACATCATCTTGAGTTGCAAATGATGATGTTAATGGTGCCCATATCGCCAGACCGAAATCAGATAACTGTGACTCAGAAACAACTATTAAGTCATGTTGGAACTTCATAACTAATTTCACTCTCAGACTGGCCTAACTATCATCTGCATTGGTCTAGAGTACCTGTGGTTCAAACTCTTCAGAGAGAAGAATGTTTGAGGACTTGACATCCCTGTGAATAACAGGCTGAGAACATTCACTGTGCAGGTAATTCAGGGCATCTGCAATTTTCACAGCAATCTTGTATCTCACTTCCCATGACAGTAACTGAGAATTGTCTTTGTTTTCACCGAAACCTATTACGAAATGTTAGATCTCCGTCATTTCAACAATGTTTATTCAAATTAGTGTTCATAGATGCATCTTAAATGACCTTTACCATGAAGATTTTCCTCTAAGCTTCCTTTAGAAAGGAAGTCATAAACTGAGATGAGTTCAGTATCTTCAAGACAGATCCCCAGAAGAGGTGTGATGTGCCTGTGTTTCAATGAGGAGATGATATCAACTTCCCGAGCAAAATCTTTTCTTGCAGCTTGTGAGGACTTCTGAGTTTTTACTGCCACTAGCTTGCCATCCGGAAGTATTCCCTTATACACTCGGTTGCATCCTCCGTTTCCAATCAAATTTCCTAATATTGAGATTACAGTTGCATCAGATGACACAATAAAAACCGTAAACGGCTTATATCAGATGATCGGTTCATGGTACTAACCGGAAAAGAATTTGGAAGTAGCAGCTTTCAGGATCTCATAACTGAAGCATTTGCAAGTTGAAGAGTTTGTTTTTAGCAGAATCTCCATGTCCCTTTCTGATTCACCCTCTTCTGACGAACTAATCATATCGTTCATCTCTAGTAATCTACCTAAACTTCCAGGTCTTTGCAACAAGGTACGATTTGGCGAGTTCATGACCCACTGCACCACAGACATTTGCTTAGACTGCAGTGCTTTTGAACCATCAGTACTTGCTACTCGGAGAAGTGGCCAACCAGGCTTCTGATCCAAAATATCTCCTGTAAAAGAAGAACTTGGTCTATTCCTATGTGTACACACAAGGCTTGAACTTTCATCTGTCAAGTCTTCTCTTCCATTTCTTGTTACAAAATCAAAACCTGACATTTCAGTGTCTGCATCAGAATCACCAAACTCAGATTGGATTTCTCTCCAAATGGGACTCTCAGTTATACTGAAACTTAGTTTTGGATCTCCCCTGAGGCCTGACATAACTGCAGATTATATGAATTTTTGTTGTAGGATCTCATAAAAATGGAGTCTTGCTTCAAACATAAATACCAAACCTGTTAGTTGGCTATGGTTACACCTTCTGAACTCACAATGTCTCCTTGTGGATGGCCAAAATATCAGTAGTTGGAGGCAATCTCTTAGCACAATACCTTGCTGTTGAACCCCAACTCCTGAAAATGACATCTCTTAAGCTCAAGCAGAAGAGAACAGACAAACAAGATCAATGCGGACCTTCACTCTAATAGCTTCACACACCTTAGAGGATTACAGCAGAATGATTCTTTGCCTCTCTAACTAGAGCCTTCTGGACCAAAAACCAGATTTGTAGTCACAAACCTTCTTCGGTTTTCGGTCCGGAGAAACTGAAAGTAAGTTTGTAGTCACAAACCTTCTTCAGGAAAGAAAGTTCACCATATACTTCTATAAGTGACTATCCAACAATTCCTTTAGCTTCAAAGACTGTCCAGCATCAAAAAATCTGATGAACAAGAAACATTAAACATGTTCAGCTCATCATATCAATGAGTAATTCATTTATGGGATGTTGAAACGATTACGTGAACTTTGACAAACTTGAACAGCAACGACTCAATCTCCCATTTCAGCCACCTTCAGAAGAACCCAGCCAAGCAGCTCTCTACCATGGCTATCAATTTGTACCCCAACTAAAATATTTCCTCTTTTGAATAGGCTTAGCTTCTTCTTCCTCCTTCAGCGTCTCCTTGATTGATCAATATCCCAATGTCAATGCACTGTAACCTCTCCACTGTAATCTCTACTCTTCCTAGGATTTGAAGAAAGTCTGCAACTTAGCCTCTCCACTTCCTGAGCTGATCATTCTGTTTCAACCTCTACAATTAAAAAACTAAAACATGGTTAGACCATCTAGAATTAGAAGATCCTATATGGACTAATACCCCACAACCATATTAAGAACTTGTAAATTTCAATTCAATCTGACCAGAATTCTCATTCCCACCGATGAATAAAACCAACAAAAGTACCCAGAAGAGCCAGAGAAAGAGTTGAAATATGGGTGAATAACGCATAAAACAGAAAAAAGAAGCAAACTTGTTCCTTAAAGCTGTTTAGCATTAGCATGAGAGGTCCAGAAGGCATTAAAAACGAAGTTGCTGCTAAACTTTACCACAAATTAATCCTAGAACAGAGCTAAAGAGGCCATTGATGAACTCAAAGATGGGTCTTTGGAGGGATAATGGTTGGTTTAAACAGAAGGGCTCTCTTAAAAAACGATAAGAAGAGGAAGAGGAGTACTAAAAACCAAAAAAAGACAAGAAGATAGAATCAGAGTGTCGGCAAGGAGGAGCATTCCCGCGAAAAGTGGTTAAGAAAAAGGTTTTTGTGATTAAGGAAAAGAAAAAGAAAATTTGGATTTCTAGTTAGCCTTTAGTTTTCAGATCAAAATTGTTACTCTATCAGAATTTATTCTTGTTCGGTAAACCCCTAAGATGATCAAGAACAAATTTCCAAGCGGAAGCATGTTACAGTGCAAATTGCATAGAGAGTAGTTGCATATTTTTAATAAATTATTTCACTAACTAACAATTTAAATCCAAGCGACGGGTTCGATATAAATGATCACTAAAGGCTCGGACTCAAGAGAACTTAAGAAACTCAGAACTCAAGATGTTAATGCTTCACAATTCTTAGGGAGTCCCTAACCACATCTTATGAATCATTCTGCACATTTTTGCTTAATTAGATTGTAGAAACAGCCATCTAATCCAAGGTGGTTGGGTTTGGTTTTTGTTCAAAAACTGAATGTACTGTGATTCTATAGGTTATAGCATATTGGTTAAAATGTCACCATCTCATGATGCTTGTTGCTATAATCTGCAGAAGAATTAAGTGACCCTTTTGTAATATAATTAAAGATTTCAAAGGCATCTTAGTCTCTTCTATGGAGAGCAATAGGCCAAGCTGGACCTGGTCTGGCCATTTTTTTTTTTTACCTACGGATGACTCAAAACCCGATGCAGGTACAAGAAAATTCATTGGGATGCAGTGTTTGTTCTCCATCCTGATAAAAATTTCAAGGATCTTCCAGTTTTTTATCAGAAAAGCAAGATAGGTAATTTAATGGAGAGAGTTTGATGTTTTAGATTGTTGAAGTGATGTTTAGAAACCCTTTTGATAGGAGAATAACAGTGAGCTGCAAGATGGGCCTACTTACAATCTTTTACCAGAATAATGTGAATCATAAATGCAGTACCAACTTTTGGAATTATATGCATGTATTTATATATACAGTGAATATTAGGGAATGGTACTAGAAATCTATTTGGCATGGTAATTCCATCACTTCTGTGTTTGAAGTATATCATTACTTGTTCATGCTTTCAAAGATAGGGAAGGCAATCAACTGGTTCAGATCCAAACCTCCTAAAGTTCGAGTTCAAGATACAAAAAAAATGCTAAATTTGAGTCTAAACTCATGGTCGAGTTCAACTGTATTTGGATAAGTGGGTTTGATCCTGTTCAAGTATACCCCAAAGTTCCAAGCCTGTTTATAGGACTGGCTTTTGAGTTGAACCTAGTATATGTGTATATATATGAGATATCTTGGGCCAAGCTTCAGTTAGGATCCCTTGACCTGAAGCCTAACCTAATCCTGAATTTTTTTTATACTTGGTTCAATCTCAGTCGAATCGAGGTTGATATATTGATTTCAAACTAGTCTAGGCCTTTTATCCATCACTATTTAAAGCTGTAATACATTGCTTATTGCAGTTCACAGTTAGGCCAGGTCCCTCGATCTTAAAGCTCGAAAAAAATTTCCAACTCCAAAACTCTTTCAAATCAAATTTTGTGTGTTGACTTCAAGTTGGATCAGATACTGAGTCTTGTTACCAATTCTAATGATAACTACTGTATTTGGTCTTCCTGTCTAGAACTAATTAAACGAAACAACATTGACTAACGAATCACCTCCAACCCAACCTAATATTGCCATGAAAAGATCAGAACTCGAGGACTTGAATTGAAAATTCTTAACCTAATCTTGGGTCATCTAAACTTCAACGATTGAAATCAAATTTGGTCACCCATTTCCTCAGAATCTTGTCATTGACCATATATGGTGGCCAACCAGAGCCCTGCATGCTTGTTTAGATTAGTTTAGATTGGCTAGTCATCTTCCAGACATGGGATGTGATTTTCCTGGAATATGTCAGGATTCTTAATATCACAGAACTTTCCATGAGTATTCATGTTTTTCGGTCTTTCAGGCATCAAACCGTTGTAATATGAACTGTTTTGCTTCAAAAACTTTATAACTATTGACGATCCTCAATTTGGAAACTTTTGTGGTTGCTTTCCTTTTCAATTTCAGGTGATTTGCTACTTTACACAGGAAAAAAAAAAAAAAAACCATTAACAGTTATCATCTTAATGTATCCATTTTATTCCAAACGCATAGCAGAATTATCAGGAGTACACAGAAGCTATAGCTTTTTAGCTGTTTATTCATCTCTGATGATGCTCAGATAACAAAAGTTTAGCAACTCCAGTTACAGATGGTGGAAAAAAATTGGTATCAGAAGATAGAAAGGACGAGGTCTGTTTCAGATTTTATTCAATCTGTTTCAGGTTTTATCCCATGGCATACTTTTGAGTCCAGCTCCGAGCTGTAGATTCATACTTGAATTTGTCAGTCTTACACATATGAGCAATTTCTGGAACAAGTGGATCATCAGGATTTGGATCTGTAAGCAGTGAACATATGGAGAGTAAAACCTGCAAGAGAACAAAATTTCAGGATTATGAAAATGAAGAGGAATGTGCCTGAAAGTTTCATGATAAAATTCCTTTTCAAAGTTACAACCTTGGATATGGTCAGTGCAGGACTCCATTGTTCTTTCAGAATGTCCAGGCAGATATTGCCATTGCTATTTATATTGGGATGGAAAACCTTGGTCCTGAAGGCAACCTGGAAACCACAATTTACAAGAGGAGTATTGTGATATGAACTTCAGGGAAAAAGAAAAAAAGGCAGAAAAGAGCCTAGTTCTGTTTCCTGCTATACCTTGGGAGGTTTGAAAGGATAATCAGGAGGAAAATGGATGGTGACAAGGAAAACACCTCCAGCATAAGGACTATCATTTGGACCAATGATTGTGGCTTGCCAGTGAAACATGTCCTGAGCCACAGGACCTGGAATTTCAAGAACAAGACGATCACATAACCTTCACAGCAAGAAATTTTTTTTACTAAGATGGCATATGATGAACCTTCATGTTCATGATTTACCTGCACTACATGAAGTTGGAGGATCTCTTTGCAAGTCCTTTAGCTCCTTCAGGATTCTCTTTGAAGCCATTCAGGTAAATTTGGCTAGACAAGGTTCAGAGATTATAGCACCTGCAATCAAGAAAACCAGACTTGGAAGATACCCTCGTAAGGAAAGACAACGGTGGATTTAATAGAGGAATTTGTGGTCCTGATGAAGAGAAATGAAAGAGGTCCACCAATTCTTTTTACACTGATGAAAGTGGACATGGTATAAATTCCAGGAAAAAGTTAGCAAGTAAAGAATATAATGTTTTGAAAGGAACAATTTGAGAGAGATTTTTCTGATTAAACTTAAAAATTGAAACCTTTTGATTTAGCATAAAGACTTTTTCCCTTCATAATCAGGTGATCAACGAGGTATAGATTCATTCCCTGCCTATTTTAGTTTTCTCTTTTTGAGGTCAACCATTTCTTTCCATGTTTCACGTCATTCTGGAAAAACCATTTTTTCTTTTGATTCTCCTAAACCCGAACCAGAATTGCTGTATGAATCAATCTGAACTTGTGACGTTCCAACTTTTATTTGATTTTATCTAATCTTTGGAAGAGACCCTTTAGGACTCGTATGTAACAGGTACCTTCAGCTCTCTGATTGATGGAAACCACTAGACACAAATCTACATCTTGAAAAGAAAATATTCGATCTTAGCTAGTGTGCATGAACAGTATCAAGTTTCAGAATCCAGACAAGTTTTGGAGCTGACAGGTTTGAAACGCACCACAGAAAACTTGACATGCAATATCCTTAAAATAGACAATGGATATCATATTCTTACAGATGCAAACTTTGTTCATAAACCTGATACTAATTCCTGGTCTCCCCAACTGCTCCTGGATTTCCTGGTTTCTGATAACCAAAGCAACACATGCCAGAAAGTATCAACTGAAATCATTGGAGATGATTCAATGTCAAACCAAGCTTGCATTAAGATCATTTAAGTGAATACAACAGGTTCATTATGCACAACAAACTGATTCGGTATCTTACCAAAGAAATTTCTTCATTCTATTAATATATGAAGGTGTGATGTTAACAAACATAAAGGAAATCATTCATTTACAGATTAGTAACTCAATCCAGAATGCAAAACACACACACATACGAACGCAACTTTATGCTTATAGAGTTCTCTCTACTTCTGTCACTAAAAGACTATAGACCACATCCTATTGCTCCATATGGTGGTACGATTAGAGACTAACAGATGATCGCATAATTGGTCATGTTCCTACTTCCTCGCAGAGCTTCATTTCGTAATCACAGTATGGAACAGGCCTTTTGTGTCTTTCTCTTCTTTTTCTTCTTCTGCTTTGGTGGTTGGAGAACCACTTTAATGGCCGCATCAAAGACAGCTTTAATATTCTATATCAAAAAAAATGGAAATTGAAATGAAACCTGTCAGCAATACAGCTTTCCTTTAAGCTCGTAAAAAGAATAATAAAATGACACACCTGCTGCGTTTTAGAACTACATTCAATGTAAACGGGAGCACCAATTATCTTTCTTAACTCCTCTCCCTTCAGAAAGCAAAAATACACATATGAAATATTCATTATTTTCTTGCAGAAGAAAGACAATGTTTCTGGAGCTACATGCATGAGAAAACAGAATCAGTGGTAAGGAAATGACACCTGAGCCGTCGTAATGGGAATTGCACCAGGATGATCTAAAAGATATTGCTTATCATCTCGAAGATCTACAAGCAGTATATTTACTTGCCATTAGAACTCAGTCACTTTTGGGCTTAATCGACTCACTTATTCTATAGTTGACAAGCAATTGGCATAATCGGATATCTAAACTAAAGTAGTTGCATGCAGTCTCTAGCAGTTGCTATTCAGGTTAAGAAACCATTTGAGAGACCAGATCTCCATTCAAGCGTATATACAACAGAAGTGGTCCAGAAACTTTCACAAACTACAGGTGCAAACTACTACTTAGGAGATTTTTGAGTCATCTGTTATTGTCTTAAGTCTCTACTCTCACGGCCAAAGACCACGAGGATTCAACTCAAGAATTGTACCCTGGAAATGGATTTCAGGAACCCTTTGGTAAACATTAGGGTATCAAAAACTTGTCTAATTAATTTATTCCTTTTGTTGAGCATAAATTTAAGTTCATCATGCACTACTGATATATCCATCATTAATGGCAAATATGCTCAAATATGTTCCTGTTTTGACAATCATAAACAATTCTTAAAATCTCAATCACCGTCTATAACTAGTAAAGAGTCTCAAAAGAAACACCACTGAAATTAGGAAATGGGAGGAGAATCTAACCAAGCTTGGTCCCAACAAGAACAATAGGAACACCAGGTGCATAATGCCTCAATTCCGGAATCCACTGACCATTCAAAATAAGCATAAAGTAAATCCATCAGTACAGCATTTTGTTAAGCATCAGTATAAAAAAGGTACGAAAGAAGCTTGTAAAGTTAGTACTGATCTTACTTTCTTCACAACATTTTCATAGCTCGCTTTGCTAATGAGAGAGAAAGCAAGCAGGAAAACATCTGCTCCTCTATAGCTCAGAGGTCTTAACCTATTGTAATCTTCTTGGCCTGTTCCATAAAATAAATGCAAGAAGTCCATTACACGAAAATCAAGATTAGATTGAGATCTTACAGGCTATGGACTTACCAGCAGTATCCCACAATCCTAGATTGACAGTGCTCCCATCCACAACCACATTTGCACTGAAATTATCAAAGACAGTTGGCACATAGTCCTGCTCCATGGCAGATCGTAAAAAACACAGAATTCATGACGTTAGAAGACAAGTGAATTAAGCTAATAGCAACAGCATATTACATTTAAAAAAAACTGAGGCATGCATGCACTGCAAACAGTTACTAAAACACAAAAGATACCATGCTGCAGTCATCTAGTGTCAAGTATAATTCATTCGAAAGTTCTCATATAAGCCGTCATCTTTAACAACAAGAAAGATATTGTGTGTCCTCTAACAAAACTGAATGTCTTACAGTTTAAATAAAATTGGAAAAGTTTTTTAAGTTGATTAATGGAAGGTTTATACATTACAACCCAAAAACATGATATGAATAAACCAAGAAAACTCAACTGAATAGTTGTCAGCAAACAAATAGATAAGAGTCCTAGTTAACTCAATTTAGGGAGAGTAGTTAAAGCAACTAGATCATGCTCTTGTTTAATGATCTAGACACCAGGTAATCGAAAAAAATAAAATTCCTATCTGTGATTCATCTACCTACACAGCAGTTGAAAGGAAGTATATTTATAGTAAAATGTACTGACAAATTTGAATCTATTTATGAAAAGAGAAAGGGCATACCAGTCGATCCGCAAGAAAGAACAAAAGCAACATAACAATAAACTCTCCCTAGAACCAAATAGTTATGATCATTTATTCATTCAATAATGCTACACAAAACCTTAAAAAGCTATACCTTTCGGTTGAATTTTGGTTAGCCAAGTTAAGAAAGAAACTATACCCACCCTTCCAAAAATTCCCTAGCATGAGGATATAACATTTAGCATAGATGACAGCT
>JAOQMM010155583.1:0-11510 GCA_027563515.1 Erythroxylum platyclados | reverse complement strand
GTTTACCCATGGCTGCATATAAGCAATGCATATCCATTATAGTAATACTTACATATATATATATATATGTTTGATTTAATATCACATGTTAGATAAAGTGATTTATTAGATTTGATATACCACAGTAGTTAAAATCCATTCTAATACAAGCCATTCTATTCTGTTCATTTCATTTGTTAGGTAAATCTATATGATGGATATGCTGTTAAATAAATATTAAATTCTTATTTAAATGTCTAAGTTTAATTTAATAAAGTATAATTGTCATAAATCTATATGATAGATCTGCTGTTAAATAAATGTTAAATTCTTATTTAAATGTCAAGTTTAATTTAATAAAGTATAATTGTCATCTACTTTAGTAAGGTGTTTTGGACATTATTTGTATAATTTTAACTTGTATATAATTACATATATTCTTATTTGATATTGAATATTGAAAAACAAGAATTGCTTGTTAAATTTAAAAATATTTTAATTATAAATTACAAAATTTTAAATTTGGAAAAGAATAGTTATGCTCAAATTAAATCGAGATTGATACTAAATGTATATAAAAAGTTGAGCCTAATGAATAAGCAAAGCTTATTAGAGATAAATTTTATTAAATTTAAATATTAGAGTAGTTTTAAACTTAGATACTAAATTCAAGTTCATAAATCAACCTCGATAAAAGAGAGATGAATGGAGAGGAATAAACAATAGCTGAACGAGAATGAATACCACACAGAAGAGTTAGGATCAAACTCCTTAATGAAATGTTTAACTACTCCATTGCGTATCAACCAAATTGGTTCATTTGAAACTACTTAAAAAAAGAAGTTTTGTCTTTGGTAAGTAAATTATATATAATATTGCTTTACTCTAGGAGGTTTTATATGTTATAAATATTTTGTTTGAAAATTTAAACTCACAACAAAGTTGCATCAAAATATTTGCACGATAATTAGGTTTGTACCAATCAATTCAGTCTTATAGAATCTCTTGTGTTTAGAAGCGTTAAATATAAAAACTTAAGGAAAAAATTTTATTGATCTTATCGAAGAAAGAATGAATCAAAGATATAATAAAATTTTTAACTTTTATTATGTCTCACAATATTTTAAAAAAGGAAAAATCTCTAAGTGTTGAAAGTCTTGATCAAATGAACCATTATAGACATTTAGATTTAGTGGTCAAGATTACAAGAAAGTAGTAAAGGTGCACCAAATATACTAATTTAGTGGGTGGTCGACATCTTTAATTACTTATACAGTACTTCAGTGGGTGGTTGATATACTCAACTACTTACACCACTACTATATATATAAAGCATACTCAAAATATAGGATCGCACATTACCTCACTTCTGCATGTTGTTTGTTATGTTCTCCTATTTTCTTCTTTGTTTCAAGCCACTATCTTACTACCTCATCTATGATCTCCATCCAAAGATGATAGTTAGTTAAGTCCTGAGCAAATATGTGTATGAACTAATTAATATACACCTACGGTCTAGTCTGTTAGCCAATGCTTTGTTCCTTTTGAACCTTTTACTATTTACTTTATTCAAACACGCTTATGGTAAAAACATTTAACCATAACCGAGTTGATCAACACACCAATATTCCATCATAGCTAGCTAAAGCTTGTAATTGATTGATGTCAATCAGTATAGTTACCTTGTTTCAATCATACCTTCCTTATGTCACAGTCACGTTAGTCTATGGACAAGGCTCATCAATGATTAACAAAAATTACATGCAAATATTAAAGGGATAACAAACCAAACTACCATATGAATTCGATGACCTAGTCAAAATAAGTTGAAGGTCTTAATTGACTTAATATTTGAATTGTTACGAAGTTATGTCTTTCTACTAAGTAGATTTTGAAATTGGCTTATTCTTCTACTAAATTAAGATTTTGCTTCTCTAATTCTTCTTATATTGATGTAATGTTAGATGATCAAGAATCTTTTCTACCTGCTAATCAAACTATTTTCTAACTACTAATTAGACTATTTTCTTACAATCAGTCGAGCTTTCTTGACTTTCCTTCTACCTTAATCTATTGTATCCTTATGATAAGATTTAAGAAAACTAACATAGAAAGTATGGTGTACATTTAACCTTTTGGATAGTTTGACTATAAATATGATGTTCCCAACTTTGCCACATATTTCGAATGACCTATCATACTTTCACACCAACAAATGATAAACTTGTTCACTATTAAATTTCTTCCTTATCTACTAGGTTAGTTTAAGCTGCACTTTTTTCAATATTAAACTTTAAAGGTTGTCATCTCCAATTAACATACTTTTTCATATGCTTTGAAGCATTTTAAAGATTATTATTTACCTCATCAAACAACTTTTGTTTTTCCCTTTTAAATTAATAAACATCTAGGCATTTGCCATATGAATTTTATTGAACGATTTAGAGGAGAGTGAGAGGTTATTTTCTCAACGTAATTTCAAAAGGAATTTTTATTTATGGCCAAAAGTTATGCAATTTATAACAAAAGTATCACTACCAAGTAAATTAAATCATTTTCTAACAAGTGCTTACATAATTCTATAAGTACTTTATTAGACCATTGATTCTCTTTATTTTTCCTTTTCTAAGTGATTAGAGATTACATCCCATCATATTGAAAAGAGATGTACAAAATTAGCTAATAAATTGGGCCTCTAGATCACTTACAATGTTTACATAAACTCCAAACTGCACCATACATCTATAAAACAATTCTCCACCAAATATTAGCATTACTATTTGAATACATTGTAATGAAGTTAACTTTCTCCATCTTGGGCATTTTTTCAATATCAAAGTACTACTCTATATCACATAAGCAGTTCTTAAACTCCTTAGCATTACAATATTAACTAATAACCTAACCCACCCCACTAAGTGAAAACCTACACTTTGTAGTACCAACTACAAGGACATATCACCTTCCCATACCATGTTGTTCATACCCTATCTCCCTTCAAAGTAAAGAATGGATCTATATGTATGTCCCTAACCATAAAACCTAACCTATATAAAGGAGACCTCATATTCATAAAAGAGGTAATGTATACCTCTTTAAACACTCTCTTTAAGCTTGTACTTATTTAGGCATCAGAGTGATTTTACTTCAGGAAACTTCAACATTATCCACAAGTTTAAGATTATTAAGGTCTAATGCATATTTCTTTTAAAATATAAGTTAGTAGAATAAAAGACGCATATCATCCAAAACGTCAATAATAAATTTAAAGAACATCATTTAGCAATAAATGAAAGTGAAGTTTAGAAATCTTATATAAAAAGAATCATTAAATAAACATTATATAAATGGTTTAACTATTTTTTTTATAGAATTCAATATCTATAGAAATGTCACCAAATCACTGAGTTTTAAACTAAACAGCAAAATAAAAAAACTTGTCTTTAAAAATAATTGTGGGAGAAAACTTTAACAACATTCTTTATAATTCTTTCTCTTTTCTTCTTTCTTTTTGATTGAAGATACTATATGTAATATCGTGGAACATTTCCAAGTCAGCATTCTTTCATTATTTCTCTTTGTTCAAGATGGTTTTTTATTGTTTATTTTTTAAAAGAATGTACAATAAGAATCTGAATCATTTAGTTCTTGTATTTTTAACTCACTAAATATAACAAAAAAATTATATATATTATAGTTGAACCAAAGAGAATGAAGTTTTGATTATAATGGAGATTTTTCCTATATTTATATTAGATATAGTGCAATTAGACTGGACATTAGAAGAAAATGGTTTTGCCAATGAAATCAGTAACCAAAGCGAAGGTGATAGTTAATAGTTTAGTATTGAAATTACTAAATTCTTTACATTGTAATCATATCATCAAATTTGGCAAATAGAATCTTAATAGTGCGAGCTATGAAGATTTCTTTATGATTGTAGTTAAGTTAAGTTGGTTCTAGTTTTTTTAGGTGAATAAAAATTAAGGAGCTTTAGGTCCACAAAATATTAACATTGACTTTAGCCCATTTGAGATTTTGTATTTTATAATGCCAACTAGTTTTTTTTTAAATCTTATTGTCCTTCATATTACAAACACCATTTCCTTTGGTCTTGTCCTTTGGTAGAACATAATCAATCATTTTCCAAAATCTAACATAAAAAAATTTGTCAAAGTTTATGCATATAATATTCACTTTTCTAGTGCCATTAGGGGCAACTTGTTGGTATTCATCTATAATGGTTTGTATAAAAGTTCCTTTATAAGTGAAAATGTTGCTGAAATAATATGTCCTTTTTCTAAGAAATTGGTGAAAACAATCTATTAATACAAATCTTTTTACCTAACTTAAACTTGAAACAAATGACTTACAGAAGCCACATTAGTTCGTCACTATATACAAGAATAAGTTCCCTAGAGGTTCTTGATGGATTAAAGGAAATAAATTCTTTTTTTCTGCACATATTGTTGTATTAGGAGTTAATATGATGTCCTACACTTTTAATCAACATGTTAGATAAAATGATATGTTATTTTTTATTTTATTATCATATTTTTTAGAAAATTAATTATCTTATTACTAAAGTTCTTTATTTGAATCCCAACTATCATTATATACCAATTTACTTGAATTTGATTTCAAGTCTTACTCTTATAGGCTAAAAAGTATAAACTTAAAGGAGTTGATGAAGTTTCACTAAGTGAAATTTGAAGTAGAATTTATAATAAACAAAATAATTAAAGTGTGAAGATTGTCATAAATCAAGACTTTGATATCCTTTAGATAATAAGTGTAACTAGTGTAAAATGTGGATATGTAGGATTAAGAACTTTTCAATTAAAATTAAGGGTTAATTACATTAGATTCCTTTATGATTTGACTTTTTATTTTTATTTTTATTTTTATTTTTATGTTTTAAAAATTATCATTTACCTCTATGTACTATTATTTAACCAACATATAACTCTCAGTTTTATTTCATAAGATTTATGTTAATTTATAACTTTAAACCAATATCATATTGAATCTTAAGAATTCTAATATTATGTGATTTTGAGTAAAAATAGATTAAAAAATTAATATAATATAATGAAAGGGATTGTATAATAGCTAAACAATGTCATAAAGGAGTAAGTGATAATTTTCATAAAGGAGTAAGTGATAATTTTCAAAATGTAAAAACTAAAAAATGTCAAACTACATGATTGTTCGATATATTTAACCCTAAATTTGAATTAGCAATGGCTAAATGAGTGGTATATTTGATTTAGACCAAATTGACAATGATCATTTCTAACTGAGAGAGCGGACTTGATTTGCTTATTTCTATATATTGTTTGTTGTATGAAGTGATTACCAATTGGTTGGTTTTTAGGTCTATATCAACCTAAAAAAAAATTGTGCAAACTTTTAAAATGTATGAAACTATAGTTTAAGACTTCAATTTGACATAACTTAAATTGTAAAATAGTGAGAAGATTATTATCTTAATTTTCCCTACTAAACCATATCATATATAAAAAATGAATTCCACCCACCTAGCATTCAAAAAATGAAACCAAGGTTTAAAGATTTGAAAATAAAATGGCAATTTGACTGTAATATCAATTCTAATATGATCAAAATTGTGATTATTATGTTAAAATCAATATTGAAAATTAAATTCTTACTTCTATCTTAAGAATTAAAATTATGAAAAGTAAACTATAAATTGTAATTTAAGTAAGATACAAGTATTAAAATTGAAATAAAATTTATTTACACTTGAATCTTTATTCTCTTTTTTTTATCTAATATAAGGATCTTTTTTTAATTAATAATTCTTCTTATCAAATTTAGACTCCTCAGTTGAAATTGAAGGAGAATGTTAGGTGAAGTAAGTAATTTCAACATAAATTGTCGCCATAAAAGTTTTTAGTTTTATTATTGTGTGAGATAAGTTCGATTAGCGTTACTTTAGATGGACCAGAAAGTTGGAAGGCAAGTTAACATGCGCATTGCCCTTTTTCTACCTTACCTCCTAATTGGTAGGCAACAGGTTAGGAGTAAGAAATCTAAAATCTTGCTCTCCCAACAATTTATCCATTCGTGTTCAATGTTGCCATCCCAACCAACCTTCCTCTCAATTTCTCAACTACCCACCTATGCTTGGTCCAACCCACCTGAAATATCTTAAATTTCTCAAGTTCCCAATTCTCCATAGTCCTTTACACGTTACATTTGGACATTTGGTTGTCATGAATATCTATGTTTTTTTTTATAATATCTTGATTTCATTTCCTATCTTAGCTATTAATTAGCCCATTACCGTTTGATTTATAGAAGTTGCTGAAAGCTATGGGATGATATTATTATTATTATTATTATTATTATTATTATTATTATTATTATTATTCAAAACTTCTTTAATGGGGTGTATGGGTTACACGTGTCTTTTCTCCATACCAATATCAATATTTTGAAAATAAGTAACTCATTAATTATTCCAAATTTCACACAAAATCTTTTTGCTAAAAATTATTTGTGAAAACAATTAATCTTCAATTTTACACGAATTAAACTGAGAAAATCCTCAGCGTGAATAATTAAATTAGCATCTTTTAGAAGACAGCTAGTCAGGGTTGGCCTTATTTGCGATGGAGAGACACATTTGTGGATGGCAGGAAGAATCAAATAAGTCAAAACTAAAAAAAAAAGTCTCTAACAGCTTGTTAATAATAATAATAATCAAGTTCGTAGATAGTTTATTTAAAATTATCATACTACCTCGTGATACACTAAAATCTAAGTCGATTTTTCGTTTCCAAATTGGAATCATTCAAATCCAAATGTCCAACGGTGCACAAAATAAAATTCATTTGTTTTTTAATCTCATTGTCAGTGCTTAGACTTTAAAACCTACACAAATTTGAAATTTTATTTCAATACTTTAGCTTTAAGCATAAACAGCTGTAAACAAACATTAATATATGCAAGAACCAGTATTATATTTAATGAATCGAAAATTACTTGAAAAATTGTGCCAGGGAGGAAACCCAGCACATTGGGAAATTTACAAATATGATTAGTCGTAATAAAAAAGGGATTAGATTAAATAATGCATATGATTTATTTTCTTAACACTCAACCAAGTAGTTCATGTATTCTTGTATGTTGAAAGAATTTCTATAAGTAAGCTTGCTTTCTATGACATTTAATTGACTGAAATCACCATTCTATTCTTAATCTATTTTTGGTAATATATTATTCTCTTGTTTAAATGAAGAAAACATATAAAATATATAATCCAGTAGCTTACTTATTTCTTGAGTTTAGAGAATAATTAAACTCATCCTTCTCCTATTTTTATTTATTCCAAGTAAGTTGAAAGTAAAAATGAGGACATGTTGGATGAAAACTTTATTAATAAGATTAGAGACAAAAGTTTTTTGAGAAGTTATTCTTGTAGTTCGAAGAACTCATATTTTTCCATCTCTTTACTCGCTCTTATAAAAAATAATGTATATTACCTGTCACCCATTATGATTATAGTACTCATAATAACTCAAACTAAATAATATATATTCTACTTTATTTCTAAAAAATTTCCATCCCGTTCATTTTCTATCATCACGTATAATCAAACTCACTGTGAGGGATTGAAAAAGACATGAACGCGCAAAATTATGTTTTTAGTCACAGCTTTCTAGCAAATTCATTAGTTTTATTTCCAAAGATCGAATACTTCGGGTCAATATCATTATTAGTCATGACAGCTGGTCATGTTTGTCCTTTATAGACAGCTCCTATCGGAATCATGGAGAGTTATTATAATGATAATTAATTTGCTTGTCATCCCTCTTTCGTCGAACACAAGGTTTGTGAATGCCTCTTGGAAGTTGCCGTTTGCGTTTGCGTATGGTTTTACATGTACATGTAAAGCAAGGTATATACACGTTATTCGACGACTCAAAAGATTAATTACGTTCTAAGGGATATTTAGGTAAATAAGAATTTGATTTCCACTTCATATTTATAATTGTATGGAATTCTTAATTGTGGTGTTGGGCTTGTGGCATTTTAATGTAATTACTTTTCCTAATTCTATTTGAAAGTCAAATTTGTAACACTATAGATTTAAATTATTTATATGCATGTTGACTAATTTATTTTCTTGAGCCAAATAAA
The DNA here is from genome assembly GCA_027563515.1 of Erythroxylum platyclados. Lineage (NCBI taxonomy): Eukaryota > Viridiplantae > Streptophyta > Magnoliopsida > Malpighiales > Erythroxylaceae > Erythroxylum > Erythroxylum platyclados. Next base: position 3,362 of record JAOQMM010155583.1, on the reverse strand, counting down.
AATAAGGAGTTTATCGGAAGCCTAAAGAAATATTGTATCTACTGCCAATACAATGAATTTATTTTTTTTAAGAAGTGCACTGGATTACAAAGATATATAATTTGTCCAGCAATAAGCTCCAATAGATTCCCATTTCCCCTATCACGAAAACAGGCTGTATGATATGTCGCTAATCTCCTATTCTGTTGCCTTTGTTGACTTTTTGAGCCTGCCTTGCTCCCGTTGTTCCTTTTAATCTTGGATTGTAAACACCGTACGGCTGACTTGATTCATTAATTTCATTTTGTCCTTCAAAAACTATGAAATAACAAAAAGTAAAGAAAAATAATAATTAGAATTTTGAAAAAAAAAAATTGAAGGCAAAAGCAGGCAAGTACAGGGCTATGCATTAGGACCACATATTTGATATTTCCGGTACAAACAACTTGATCATTGTTAATTACGGCGGGAGTATGAGTGTCTTGACCGAGGCCAGTCCAACTAAAAGCAACAGCTTGTTGTGACGTTGAAGCGTCCGTTTGAAAAGATCAACCACGCACTTTTGGACTTCGAATCGGTCTTTTTAGTTTATCAAACGGTTCTCTCCGTCGTCGGCTTGTTGCGATCAAACATCACATCATCCCAGCCGTTGGATTAGAACCCAAACGCTTTAACCCATTCCTCAAGTCAAACCGACCATGGCCTAACTGTGGTTGAGAAATTGAAAGACAGTAAACCCCTTGGCTTCTCACTTATTTACTATCACACCCTCGTTGTATCAATCTATAAAAACAGCCCTTTAGAATCGCTAGGTTTGCCAAACCAACTAGCCTAAGGCCCTGTAAGGGAAAAGCCTACAGCCACCTCTCGCTGTCCTCCCTTTCTTTTTCTCTACTCTCTCTCCTCTAGAAGAGTTTTAGTCCAGAAATGGTGACAAGCTCTCAATCAAGAAGATCTAGAGATAACGGACCAGTCCTGCGGTCCCTCTCGACGTGCGGTAGATTCCCAGCCTCTGACTGCAATTCTTATTACTCTTCTTCTTCGTCGTTGTCCGCATTCGCCTCATCGACAAGCTCGTGTTTCGCCACCACGCCGTCAACTTTCTTTCCAACCAACGACCGCAGGTCGGCTTCTCCGACACGCGTGAATCTCAGCGCGTCATCTCCTTTCTCCACATCCTTTCGCTTCTCTATTGACCGATCTGTTTCTCCCAGTCGGTCAATAACGGTCACGAAGAACAATCCAATCTCGCTCCCTAAGAAGATGTGCATGTGTTCTCCATCCACACATCCCGGTTCGTTTCGGTGCAGCTTACACAAGAAAGTTAGTAGTCACGGCAGCAGCATTCATGGTTCCTACACGCCGCATAGGTTGAACATGAGAAGATCGGCGATGACGAATTCACTCGTGAGAATTGGCGGCGTGGAAGGGGAGTGGGTAAGGAGAGCTTTGACGGCGTTGATTCGTCCTTCTTCGCATCAGCTCAGGAGAAGAGGTGATTTCCAACCGAGACCTAGCAGATTGTCAATCATGTCCAACGCCGATGACCATTGATACTGCTATTTACAGGTTTGAATCGGTCATTAGAGTTCACTTTTTCTCCCCTAAGATGCCGATAGAATCGGTTTAGTCCGCCGCCACGGAATCGACTCTGCTGCAGAATTGGAGGATAATAGCTTAACAATATACATCAAGAGCAAGTCGAAAATGACGAGTCTATTTTAGTATAGGACGGGACTGAGTCAACCAGAGGCGAGTTTTATATTCTTTGTTGGGAGACATGATTTTGTACATGTAAATGGCTATGGAAGCGGTTCTTGGGACCCTTAAACTCTTCACTTCGAATTAAAAGTTGGGGAACATTAAACTTATGAACAATTGAAGGACATAACTCCTATCATCGGAACAACATAACTCCTATCATCAGAACATAACTTGTGCCATTAATTTGGTCATCTGTTATGTTTGCAGCGCTTCTGGGTTTGCCGTTTCGTCCGCGGCATCGTTCACCGTTAATATTCACAATCATCCGTTACATGTGCCGTCGCTATTGCCGTTACCGTTGGTTAGTTGCGTATTTTTTGATGCGAGGTCAGTCCAAAATCTTTTTCTTGTTATATTTTCATTACGATGTTACTGTTGGCATTTTGTTTTGGTTGGTGCAGGCCTGATGCTGGCTGTATTTTGTTCGGATTTGAAAGACATTATTTACGGACTTGGAGGAAAATATGGCGTAAAAGTCAAGGCCTTCAATGGAACATGATTTTACAGGACTCATTCGAGAGTGAATAAGAACTTGTTCCATTTCAGAAAAATATTTATGAAATATTAATAATTGTTAATTTAGAAGTAACGAATAATTGAGGTGGCGGGGTGAAATTTTAAAATAATTATACTTTGGAGAAACGAGAGTAGAGTGATTTTATAATTCGGCTTATAAAAGAACTTGAAAAGAAAGTGAAGAAGACAAGAGAATACAGGTAGCTGGCAGATGGCTTGAAATGGGCTATGCAAATTGAAGATTTTGTAGCAGGACTTAGGTTTAGGATAGCTGCCATATCCCCATCACACTGATTTTAACTCTTAACTTGCTTCATGTCAAAGACTTGGCACAAGGAAGTACAACATTCCAAGTCAAGATTGCCTACTATGTGAAGCAGCTCCTAAATTATTACAACATTTATTCTTTAGCTACAAATTCACTTTAGAAAGTAGCTGATGATGTTTCAACCTATATTATTTAATTTTATTTATTTATTATAAAATATGTGGATAAAATTAAATAAGAAAAGATTAAAATACTTTAAATAACGGAAAAGATTTCATTTGCTTGAGAGATAAACACAAACGAAGACAACAAGCTTTCAAAGTTGCATTTAGTGCACTAGTTTATTTTATCTAGCATGAAAAAAACCAACGGTTCTGATAACCTATTTCAACAAAATCATTGCATACATTAGAGCCAGAGCTATAGCCTGTGACATTCATCATCAGCTATCTCCTTAAATTATTCACAAATGGAGTTTGATTTGACTTGAGTTTGTAGCCGTTAGCTCCTAATGTTTATGTCTTATATCTACCAGTAGCTCTTTTTTCCTAGTCTTCTATTTTGTTAGTTACTTGTAAGTTATTTATCCTGTACTTACAACCTTGCTTCCTTATTTAAGAGGCGGTTGGTTCAGACAGGGGAATGAGAATGAGAATGGGAATGGGAATAAATATAGTGAGGAATGGGAATGGATATAATCATTATAATGTTGATGGTTGGTTAAGAGGAGAGAATGATTACCATTACCATAGATAATGGTTGGTTTGTTAAAAATATTAAGAAATAAAATTTTTTTATATTTTAATTAATTAATGAATTATAGTTTAATTAATTA
>JAOQMM010155544.1:0-11515 GCA_027563515.1 Erythroxylum platyclados | reverse complement strand
GTCTTCTCAAAATATTAAGTTGAGATTTGTTGATGAAAATATTTGAGCTATGACCTGAGCTAATCACTTTATCCTCTTTTTCAATGTTCATATTGCAATTTTGTACATTTTTCATAATATGGTTGAAACTTCTGAAATCACAATTTCATTGACTGTCAGTTAAGATTGTGCCGACTCTTGTATTAGTAGGGATCAAGAGCCTAAGATTACTATGATCATAAATGGAGCTTAGGAGGCTTAACTGGCTCCAGTTGTCAAACCAAAAGTGCATTTTTTCAACAATCCCAATTATGTTTTTCGTGTAAGGATGTTGGGCTTTATTAGCCTCAGTAATTGATTAAAAGGCCATAGTACCTTCCACAATGGTTTATAGACTAGATACTTTGATTCTTAATAATTTAAGAAAGAATCCATTTTAACACAAATGGATTCTTTTTCCCTCAATAGCTTCCACAACCTCTTTCCTAACAAGTTTACAAGTCTGATATGATAAATATCCGGTCCTCACTTTTCCTTCAAAGTATAGATTACTTTAATCCTTTGTTTCTTATTAAGGGATCTATCCATAAGAAATATTTTAAAATTCTCTTTATTTCTTTGTTGATTTTTTAAGGAAAACAAAGATGGCGCAATCAGTGGACATTTAAATTAAGTAACATTGATTTGATAAGTACCAATCTTCCTGCATAAGATAAGAATCTACTATTACAATGTTGGGTTCTTGAGATGATTGATTTAATTAAAAGCTTGCAATGGTTGTATCTTATCCTTTTATTTGTTATAAGGATCCCTAAGTATTTAAAAAGGAGTGAACTGATTGAGCACCTGAATAGATATGGAAGTTGCTTTAAAGATTTTTTAATAGTAAGACCCAGCATTAAGTTGAACCTGTTTAAATAGGACATTAAGATTTCAATAGAGGTTTGATTATCATGATATAGAAGTAAAATATCATTAGTATGAGATATATTAAAAAGATTTCATTGCTCACAAGTTTGGTGAAACTTGAAACCTATCTTTGGCCTATTTCTATCAACTTTCAAACCTATTAAGACCTCTAACAAATTGTGAAGAGGTAAGGTGAGATTGGTCTCATTGTCTCAATCCTTTGACACCTATAAATTAATAGGAAGTCTCTCCATTAATCAAGATAGCATATGATGCTATTGAGAAGCATTTCTTTAACCATTTGAGGAATTTACTAGGAAAACCAAAGTCTTTAGAGCTTTTAGTAGAAAGTTTCAATTAATTGAATCAAAATCCTTTGACAAGTCAATCATGTGAGGTATTTTTTCCCCCTAAGATAATCTTTAAAGAGATATCGAGAAATAATAAGATTATCTCCAATTCTCTTTTCATGAATAAAAGCCACCATATTTTGATTAATAATGTATTTCAAGACCTCCTTGAATTTAGTAGTAAGGAGTTAATAAACAAATTTATAGATGATATTGCAAAATGGAACAAATCAAAAGGTATCTAAAGAGTTAGGTTTAGGCTTATAGGTATTAGTGTGACATAAGTTTTATTCAACTCCTTAAGCATCATCCATGATTATAAGAATTCCAATACTGTATATGCGACTAATTCTGCTGTTAAGTGTAAAGTGTTTTGAAAAAAAAAAGCATTAAGCTCATCAAGGCATGGGGACTTATTGGGACTTAATTAAACGAGAGTCTTCATGATACCACTTAGCTCAAAAGGCTTCAACAGCATCTCTATATGTTAGGAGGAAAGGAGATCAGTATGAAATTCTTCATCTCAGGCAATAAAGAGCTATGGTGATTAGCATATCCCATTCATCTTTTAAAGCATTTGAGCACAATCATTTTTGAGCTCATTCTATCCTTAAACTAACATACCATTGTCCTTTACTAAGAATTGTACTAATGTTCATCCTACAGAGAATTGTAATAAAGAGCTATGGTGATTAGCATATCCCACTAAGCTTTTAAAGCGTTTGAACGCAATCATTTTGAGCTCATTCTATCCTTAAACTAACATACCATTGTCCTTTGCTAAGAATTGTATTAATGTTCCTCCTACAGAGAATTGCATTACGAAAAAACCTCAAGCATCTGTATTCGTCTCTAAGCCATATGATCTTAGCTCTTTGCTTCAACAAATAATGGTGGTTATATAGAATTTTAGCATAGGAAGTTGAAGCCATTATTTCTCTAGCTTTTAGAAGGGGGATTTTAGGGTGATCATTGAGCTCTAATTGTGCTTTCTAAACAGCCTCCTAATAAATGCTTCATTTTTCATATTTTCAGGCATATGTTTAGTGCGTTTTTCTTGTTTATTTATGTGTTTTTGTTGTTTTTGATACGTAAGTTATTCATAATTTGTTTTCAAGTTGTAATTTACTTATTTGGAGTAAAACTTTTTGGATAAGTTTGGGGTAATTCAAAGCTATTTTGACTAAGTTATAGAGTGCAAGATAAGTACAGGGCTATGTTTGAAGAGTCTAGGATGTGTTGATTGCTTTTTTTGGAACACGCCTATGTTTGTGATATGCATAACTGTGTTGGTTATTAAAGAGGTTATGTTCGCAGTACACATCTATGTTCATACACTTATTGGATCTAAAAGGGATTTTTTATAGTACATGTCCATGAATATGCCTATGTTCGTGCCTGTGTATCACTTAGAATTTGAATTTCAAATTTTAAAAGGCAAAATTAGATGCCCTAGGATGCAAAAAGAAAAGAGACCCCTTTAAAGTGAATTTTTTTCGATCTAAAGTGAATTTCTTGAAGAATGAAAGGCATTCTTCATGTTTCCTTTGATTTTTTTTGCTTTCTATTTAGTTTTATGTTACGTTTGATATGAAATTAAACCCTTCATGGTATGAACCTTATAGCAATTTTATTTTATTTTAATTTACTTTAGTTTTAGTTTTATTGAGATTCAGTTATGTGTTGTTTATTATTCTTCAATTAATATTGTCAGTATGTTAATTCATGTTTGATATCATGCAATTGAGAATGAGAAATCCTTTCTATGAATAGATCTAGCATAATTGAAAGGATTTGCATACAAACCTAGAGATAAGTCAACATAAATCTTTCAAATTACAATCAAACCTAATAGTGGAATTCATAAATCGATTAATTCAATTATAGGGGTTTTAATTAAAAAGAGAATTTATTAAATAACTTAGGATTCGTTATTAATAATCTCGAGAAAGATATTATTATAAATGAGGAATTTTTATAGTCAAATGGATTTTATATCAAATTAATGTGTGATCTCATATTACATGAGAAGTCACGGGAGTATTCGAATTTAGGGTATCAATGTTTCCATTGATTGATTCTTAGTTTATCTATTGTCTATTAATTGTGATAATTTGTTCTTAGTTCATTGTTTTATTTTTGTATCTAATTAATCACTATCACCTTAACTTGTCAGTTAGATAATAAGAAGTAGTCTCTATAGGATCAATACTTAGTGCTCAATAACTTATAGTATAAAAGCAATATGTACACTTGCCTGAAATTATCTATAGGGTAGGGGATCTAAATACAATTATCACCATCAAGTGTTTAGTGCCATTTCCAGGACCAAGATATTAGGAACACTTGATTTCTATTAATTTGGCCATTATTTTTCTTTTACATTTATTTTGTTTGTTTTAGTTTTAGTTACTAAAATCATTGTTTATCATTATTTGGCTTTTTTATGACCCAAAACAATCCATTTGAGCTCATTAAGAAAGATCCAAAAATTGAGGGATCGACTCTTCATAATCTTAGAACGAGACTTAGATAGAAGGAAGAAAAGTGGGAGCAAGGATTTAAAAACATACAACCAGTAATCATGCTAGAATCGCAAAGGACCATGTTTGAATATGCGATAACTTTGTTGACTAGAACTGAATCCAGTGTCATCAGGCCAACGGCTATAGCTAACAATTTTAAGATTAAGCTAAACATCATTAAGATGGTGCAACAATTTTTTTAGTTTGATAAGCTGCAAGATGATGATCTGAACAGTTACATAATAATTTTTTTTATAAATCTAAGATACATTTAAGATTAGTGGAGCCACTAAATATATAATTAAATTAAGCCTATTTCCTTTTTCATTAAGGAATTGGATAAAAGTGATTGAATTCTTTGACCAAGGGATTTATCACTACATGTTACTAAATGGCTAAAAAATTCCTGATGTAGTACTTTCCACTAGCCAAAACTACGAAGATGAGGAATGACATCTTTTTGTATACACATATTGAGTAAGAACCTTTATATGATACAAGTGAGAGGTTAAGGAATTACTAAGGAGATGTCTACTCCATGGACTTCCTATTTGGTTACAAGTTCAACATTTTATAACAATTTATTGAGGAGATGGCTATGAATAGCTATCAATGGAATTTCACTAAGGCATAACCCACTAAGCTGTTAAGTTTATGATGTTGATGTAGTTATAGCTTCGATAGTTTAATTTGAAGATCGTAGTCAAAAAATTGATGGATTTTTAATTGTATAACAACCAACTTAAGTTATGTAGTGTGATTTGTGTGGGGGGAGTGCATGCAAGCTATGATTTTCAAACTGCTAATGTTATAGAAAATTTGGCTAAACATGTTGATTATATGGGTAATGCACCTCATCTACAGAACAACCCATACAACAATATATATAATCTAGGTTGGAGAAACCACTTGAACTTCCTTGGGTAAATCAGGGGCATCAAAGGCAAAACTCTCCACAAAGATTTCAACGACACCATCCACCTCAAGAGAAGAAGCCTATCCTGGAAGATATCATGAAAAATTTAATCATGCTACTGAAACTTCATTAGGAAATTAAAAAGCTTTTATTTATAACCTATAGAACCAAATTGGACAACTTGCCAAGTTAGTCTCTGAAAGACAGTATAGAGGCTTACTTAGCAACACCAAAACAAAGTCCAAAAAGCATGTAAAGGCAGTTTCTATCGGAAATGGCAAGGAATTGAGAGTGGAAGAGAAATAAGGCAATGCGGAGAAAGCTGTAAAAAAGAATAAATAGAGAGTGAAAGATGGCAAGTGATCTTAGCCTATTAAAGAGGTCAAACCTACCATTTTATACCTATCAACATTTATGAAGAATTGTATAGATTGGCAATTTGTTAAATTTCTTGAACTTTTTAAACAACTCCATATTAACTTATATTTTGTTGAGGATCTTTCACATATGCCCAAGCACTTTAAATTTCTAAATGAGCTACTGTTAAATAAGATAAAGTTGAAGGAATTATCTATAATGACACTATGCAAGGACTACTTTGCCATCGTCTAAAACGAACTACCAAAAAAGCTTAAAGATCTAAGGAGTTTTATTATCCCTTGTTTAAATGGTAGTTTGTTGATTGAGAAAGCATTGGCTAATTTGGGGGACAGTATATATTTTATGCCCTACATATTGTTTAAGAAATTGGGGTTAGGAGAACCTAAACTAACCAGAATGAGCATTCAATTAGTTGATAGGTTAATTAAATACCCTAGAGGTGTTATTGAGGATGTGTTGGTTAAGGTAGATAATTTCATCTTTCTATATGATTAATAGATATGAATGAGCATATCGAAGTACCTATAATTTTTAGTCAACCTTTTTTAGCTATTGCTACGGCTATAATTGATATTAGTGATAGTAAATGGGTGCTTAAAGATAAAGATGAAGTAACTTTAAAAATATTTGATGTTATGCCACATTATTTTGAACGAGACAATACTTGCTATCCTTTTTATGTTATTGATGTTACAGTTTCAGATTTAGTGTAGGAAATCATCCATAATGACCTGTTGGAGATGTGCCTTGTCCAAGGCAAGGAGGATAAAGTTGACCCTATAAGAGTGGAGTAAAAAACCTATCTTAAGGATCATGAATCCATAAAACAAAAGAAAGAGTTTGAAGAGATTTGTAGAGGTTAGAAGAGGAAACTCCTAGTGAATAAGTTAGAATAATGCTTCATCATAGCTTATGAAAATTTAAACCATACAAGTAATGGACCAAGAGGTATCCTGATGGGAAGAATAAGTAAGCCAAATACTTTAAGGAGGGAGATGGTTTGAACCTTCCATATTAACCCAAGTTTTTTTTCCTATGGTACTATAAAGGTAACCCATCCAAGAAAAGGTATGTTTAAAGTAAATGGCCATCAGTTGAAGTATTATCTTAGAGGAGATTTTGACAAGCACGCTATATAATATTTCAATCTCTGATACAAAGAGTAATAAGTTAAAGTGGGAATGTCAAGATAATAACTTTAAACATGCTTCTTGGGAGGCAACTCAAGTTTAATTAGTAATGTTATTTCATTTGGTTTTCATTATAGGTTTATAAGTTCTAATTTTTGTAGTTTAATTCATATTCTTATTAATATTTTGGTTTATTGTAAAAGTTTCTGCTATCGACTGATTAATGGGGATAGATTATATATTTATTTGTAATATGTCTACTCTAGTTCAAATCTAGATCAGTCCAATAATTCATCGATTTTCCATGCTATGGTATGAAATGATATAATGCCTTTGTTCTCTTAAAACGCTTTATAGAAAAAAAATCGAAATTTTTGATATATGTCTCCCTTTTTCTTTTAATTTGCTATATTTTTTGTACATAAATTCTCTTCTTACTAATGATTTAGATTTAGATTAGTACTATTAAGTATAAAGTCTAAGAAAAAGAATAAATAATAATGAATAATGTAAGAATAAATTCAAACTTTTCGTTCGAGTTTCTTCTTTATGCTAAAAATTCCTTGAAACACTCTAAAAGTGTAGTGAGTCTAAGTCTAAATGAGCTAGAAAGGATACAACCTAAGGTACTGATTATGGTAATGTGGGTGTTATTTTTTTTCTTTTATTCCTTGGATATGTTTGTTCGTTTACAAAACTAAAGGCATTTGAAATTTAACTAGGTATAAAATTTATAGAAATTTACATGCCCACTAACACGCCTATGATAGTGGCCATGTTTTTCTACATACTCAATTTAAGGTGTAACATGAACATATTTCACACAAAGGCAAGTTATTCAAAAAGTTATAGAAAGATAAGCGGATAGGAACATGCCTGTATTTGTGATTGTGTTTCTAAAACAACATTGTAAGTGATCTATATGCCTATTAAGACGGCCATGTTGACAAGTTAGGTGAGCAATTTAAGAAACAAAAAGATACATGGACAAGAACCCCATATTCCTAATTGTGTACCCTACTGACTCCTTTTATCTTATTTCTTTGAAGTTACAAAAAGATAAACGCTCATGTTAGTGGCTGTGTAAATTTTTCCAACATTTAGGCATTGCATATGGGCAATAACATAGGCATGTTTCTTCATTCTTTAAAATTTGAAGTTTGTAGTTCCAATATGATCGTGTTATGTCCAAACATGATCATGTATTTACTTATCTTGTTTTGGTTAAGAACATAGTCTACATAAATGCCAATGTTCTAGCCCGTGTTTAGTCTTTTATAACATGTTGCACCTAACATGCCCATATTTAGGCCTACATGCCTATGTTAAAACCTAACACCTCATGTTCTTTAAAAATTAACCTACATTAGGCAGCATAGGGAAAATACATGCTTGTGTTGTCACCTATGTTACATCGTATATCTTTAAATCCCTTAATAACTACCTAATTATCCAAATTATTTTTCCTTGAAGTTTCAATGGATTGGGTAAGTTTTATGGTTCATTTATGATTTTTTTTGGATTTGTTGAATTGATTCAAAAGGCAATCATTTTTATGGATTTTTATGGATTTAAATGCCATTAAACTCAATCTTCCTTGAATTTTTCATGATTAAAATGGGTTTTATCCAATTCCTTCTTATTTATGTTGCCAATTCGTGACTACTAAATTATATGATTGGATTAAGTTATTTTGTTTTGTTGTGATTTGATGAAAATAGATTATTCCCTTATTTGGGCAATTTGTTTGTTTTTGTATTTCGGAAAATAATGATAAAGAGTACAAGCACGCTATACCAATGTCAAAAAAAGGAAGTGCGTAGGAAGAGGTAAAAGGGTGAAGATATTTCTCGTGAGCCATTTATGCAACCAGAGCCACCATATCATCTTCGATGGTCCATCCCATGATAAATTTTATTGCAACAACTTATATTGCTCGATTTGAGAGATTAATTTTCATTCCTTTCAATGAGAGCAAGTGCATTGATTAAAAGTTGCTCGATTATTTGATTGACTCAGAATGTTTGAGACCTGATCAGTGTTGGTAGTTGGGATCACTTCTTCATTATTGAGGAACCTACCTATAAGGCACTGACACTCGAGTTCCTGATAATTATGCTTATTTGAAATCAAAAAGTGATAGAACTGTAATCAAGAACTTTAAAAGAAATACTATAAAAGAGCATTAAAAGTTTTACTTTCATCAAAAGTTAATCAAATGCAATTATCAAAAACCTTTTATAATTTTTGTGTCAATACGCCAAAAGGTTTTTGCTAGAAGTTGAAGGATTAGGTACGTTTAGACACATACACAAGCATGCACACACGCATATGCAGACACACAGACAAACAAACACACACAAAAGCCACATATAACCATCAAGACTCATATTTAATACACTAATAGAAACTTGATTTTACTTTTTTTTTATTGTAAATGATATTAAAGAAAAATAAAAAGAAATTAATTACAAAATAGACCCACATCTACACAAAAGAATATGAACTAAATTGCAAATTCAATAGAATTTATATGTAGAAGCCAACTAATGTATGGATAGGAGACAAATACTTAAACCAAACCCACTAGTAATCTTAAACATAATAAGAACATAAGAAACAAATGAATACAAACCTATTAGTAATTTGTGAAAATGTAGCAATTAAAGGAAATAAAGAACCACTTGTGTTCTCAACAACCTTTAATACACGTTTACAAATATTCAAGAATGTGGATAACAATACTTTGCACTTTAAATACCCAATTCATAATCCTTTCCTCTAGGAAATTCAACTTTTAAAGAGGTGGTTATAAAGAACAGGAGGTAGTGGTATAACCATTGGATTATAGAGAAGATGAAGTGGTGGCATTTTTTATATAATCAGATTATATGATATGGGAAAATGGGTGTCTAATTGTTATTGACTCACTAAGAAATGGATGATTGACTCATTCCATACTAGAAATAGTTGTAGGAAATCTTTTGATAACACAAATTTCTATTTCTCAATGATAGAGAAATAATTCATTTTATTTTACTAATGGAGACAACAACCAATTCATCCTAAAGAATTAACCCTATTATAACAAAATAGAAAACATAAAAAACTAAAGAAAAAAAATACAAACAGAAAATGGAAAATAGGAAAAATAGAAAATGGGAAAATAAATAATAAATAAGAGAGTCTTCTTTATCTTATTCAAAATATCTTTTGATCTTCAACCAATTATGCGCTTCAATATAATTATTAGGAGGAAGCACTATGACCTACGTCTAATATTCAATGTCTTCGGGTCAATTCTAGAAAAAAATAGGACAATTAATTATGGAACCTTGTGAGGTAGCAAAACCTTAATTACGATTCTAAGGAAATTATTTGTCTATAACCATTCCAATCAAGGAGAACAAGTTATTCGACAGGGTACTCAGTTAGAGTTATAAAGAAAAAAAATACTCCAATTTTGCTAATGTTTTCACAAAAAGCAAATACTTCTTGTTTGTCAATTTTAAATCAGCAATCTGATATATAAATTACATGCCACGTGGATGATATCTAATAAATGATGTTACATCAACATTGTTAATTATGGAGTTAACGATGTGTTACTTTTGCTACAAATTATAAGTTCAAGAATTTTATTGCTACTTTTAATAATTCTAGCTACTATTGCAAAATTGGTTAAATTTTATAATTTTCTTGTAAGTTACCTTATTTATTATTTTATGCACATTGTGGCAGTGGCAACCAACTAAAAAATGGTAATTCACTAAGAAGAGATAAGTTAAAGTAAAAATTTTGTGAGAAATCATGCAAAGCAGTGTATGGGCTTATATGCAAAAATGGATATGGAGATTGCTATAGGCTACTTTAGTCCTTGTTCCCTTAATATCTTCTTCTTTTTTTTAATCAATAATGGAATGGAAAAGTTTCTATTTAGTCCATATATTTTTCTTTTTTATTTAATTTCTTCTGAATTTCATAATTTATGAAAATAACCAAAACTAGTTTTTATTTTCTATTCTTTTTTCATAATTTGCTTTATTATTTAATTGTTTAATATCGATTAATAATAAGAATTATGACTAATATAATAGTTTATTTTAATTTTGTAATTAATTTAAATTTTTACAATAAAAAATTTTAAAATTAGAGAATTATTTAATAAAAATATTTTTAAATTTAAAATATATTTAAAATAATATTATTTAATAAAAATATTTTAAATTTAAAATATATTTAAAATAATTATTTATGGAATATTTTTGGAAGTATCAAATTATAAATAATATCATTAGTTCTACCAATTAAAAAATAATATAAATAACTTTATATAAATTATTTACTTATTTATTTATTTTGAGGTGTATGAGGAGGTTGATAATGTTGCAAACTACTTGGGGGAACAAACCTAAGGAGTGGTAAAGGAGAAAAATGTGGAAAAGAAGGTTGGTTGAGAAGACAAGGATGTGGCATATTTAGTTTTGCTAGTGAAAGGGGGGTACAAGGAAAGGATGTACAAACTTCCGATACCATTCAAAATGCAAAAGAATCACCTCCTCAATCTGGGGTTTGCTGATGACCTACTCCTCTTCTGTAGGGCTCATCCATCTTCCATTAACACTTATATGAAGGCTGTTGATATCTTTAGAAAATACTCTGGGTTGCAGATTAACATGGGTAAGAGTGATTTCATTCTCTCCAAATTTGCCTCTAATATGCAGCAGATAGTGGAGGAAGCTACGGGTATGTCTTCTATCAATCCACCTATTATGTACCTTGGTCTCCCAGTGACCACAAAGAGGCTCAATCATCATGAATGCTTACCATTCATGGAGTGTATCAAGAAATGCATTAACTCTTGGGTAAATAAGCATCTCTCATATGCCGATAAACTCTAGCTGATTCATTCGATTCTCAATTCCTTGCATATATACTGGAGTTCCCATGTTTTTCTTTCTAAGAGCCTTATTAAATCTATCGAAAGATCACTGAGGAACTTTTTATGGAGTCATGTAGATGGTTCTATTGGGGCAGCAAGGGTCAAGTGGTCACAAGTTTGCCTTCCTAAATCAGAAGGAGGTCTGAACATTTATCCCATTAAACTCACAAACCAAGTTCTGATACTGAAACGTCTATGGTGGATTTTGCTAGACAAACATTCGTTGTGGATAAGATGGCTGCAATCCTATTTCCTCTGTGGTAGGAATATATGACAAATGCACAAAAGACCATCTCATTCCCATTTTCTTAACTGTCTTCTCAGTTTGAGGGATAAGGTGAGAGGCGACATAACCATGAACCAGAAAATGAACTCCAATTTAG
>JAOQMM010155524.1:0-11516 GCA_027563515.1 Erythroxylum platyclados | reverse complement strand
ACCTCCATGATCAACCAAAGACCACATTGACATGGAACCAAAGGTTTAGAGTCATCAAAGGAGTAGCTTCAGGATTGTTTTATCTGCATGAAGGGTGGGAACAAGTTGTGATTCACAGAGATGTGAAGGCCATCAATGTCTTGATAGATGGAGAATTGAACGGAAGGTTAGGAGATTTCGGGCTAGCAAGGGTATATAACCATGGAACTGATCCACAAACAACTCGTATTGCTGGAACTCTTGGTTATCTTGCTCCAGAACAGGCTCGAACCGAAAGGGCCACAACAAGCATTGATGTATATGCATTTGGAGCGTTTCTTCTTGAGGTTGCTTGTGGCAGGAGGCCGATAGAAGCAAACCTTGACACCATTCTAGCCGATTGGGTGTTCTCTCACTGGCTTAGAGGTGCACTTCTTGATGCCAAGGATCCAAATTTCGGCACAGATTATGTTGCAGAAGAAGTGGAGTTGGTGTTAAAACTTGGTCTAGTGTGCTCTCATTCAGAACCTGAAGCTAGGCCAAGTATGCGCCAAGTAACGGAAATCCTGGAAGGTGACGTTCCTCTGCCTGAAATTTCATCATTTGCCATTTCTACCAGTGGCGCCACATTTAGAAATCGTCAAAGGTTTTCTAGCTCTTTTCTTGTCCTATCCATCTTCTGTGAATAAGGCATTCTCGTGCACATCTTCTATTGTAGGCTCCCAGCTTTCAGGAGGTAGATGATATCCAATTTCTTTCTACCTTAATACTCGGTCTATTTTCGATCTAACTACATAGGCAATTTTTGGTAATATTAATGATCATCTCTATTGTAATATATATATATTTCCAAAGCCTTTTCCATTATTCTTATTACTCATAATTGTGTTCATATGTAATGAAATTTCTATTGCTAACATGACACCATTGTGGTGTAACATGAAATTCGCAAACACTGTCCTACAAAGTCAACAAAGAAAGGGACAGAGTCAATCCTAGAGACCTAAATAACAGTGAAGATCGTGAAAATATACAAATTGGCGGCTCAATTTGTCAAATCATATTCATGATGTCTTCTTTAGAACGCAAACTACTTGAGACTATAGCTACGACTTAATTCACATATCACAATTTTTTTCCTTGAATCTTTGGTTTCACCTTCTATTAGTTGTTATTTATTTTTGTTATTTAATTTTTGTTTCTATATTTTTTAAACAAAATAAAATTTATTTAATTATTAATATCGTTATAATTTATTGTCAATACTTATTTATTTATCTGTGTTTTGTTCAAAAATAATTATGTAATGAAAATCTTGTAAATTAATATTTATTTATTGATATATATTAAATTTTAAAATTAATAAGTAAATATTTGATACTTAATATTTTTAATTTCAGAAATAATTATTTTTAATATCATCACTTGGTGATATGATATTAGATACTTAAATAATTGTCCTAATATAAGTGGTAGATTGTTAGTTTATATCCTAATTGCAGTTTAGTATCATAATTATTTAAAACTTTCTTGATCTTATATATATTAGACTTATATGATAAATTCTATATGAAAAATGTACATTGTAAATAAAATATGACGAGAACGTAATTATAAAATTCATATTATCTTTACGTATTATTCATAAATTGATCCTAGTCATTATTATATTAAGACTGGATATTGATAAAACATAAAAAACTAGCAGACATTATGTTTCTTTCTTATGAAAGAAGTAATTGATTTCATAAACTAAAGTATGAAGATATTTAAACAAAAATGTGAGTCCTTGTAAAGAATAGGTTCATTGAACTGGTCCCATATGAGAAATCATTTAAAACATTACTTGTATATCTATGAAAATTTTCAATGTGATCAGGATTGTTATATTTTAATATTACTTATGATTTGTTGTAGTAAAAGGTAGCTCAATTAGTAGTCATTGGACATAGTATGAATTATATGAAGATAGTTAATTGATCAATATATGATCATTCTTGAATTTTAACATAAGTACTGTGGTGATCATACACATCCGACATGACTTTTCTTTGTCTTGGCTTGTATCAGGTAGGTTCAAATACAAGTATATGAAGGTTACTATCGAGCTCTTCAACAAAAGGAAAACTGGGGATAAAGTTAATGCTAGGATGTACATGATTCTGATATATGGGTGGTGCAAAATTGGTAGGATCAACATGACAGAGAGGTTCTTGAAGGAAATAAGCGAGAAAGGGATCGAAACCAACCTTATGCTAGTTTTGCTTAGAAACTCAACATCGCCTCTTATTTAAATCCAATTACCTAGAGAGGATATGGAAAAGATTCATAGATCTCGAGTATATAGAGAAGCCAAACTTTAACTTTGAAGTAATGTTGCAATGATGAGTGAACAAAGGAGCATATCTAAAGGGGACTTATAGTTTATATAATAAGTACAGGAATGTGCATATATAAGCTATAGATGGAGAGAAATTCCAGTTGCTTTCAAGGTATTGAGGGACGTTGTAGAAAAAAAAACATTATCAGAGATATGAGGGAGCACTGCACCCAAACGTCAGGTTTGAGAGGACTATAAGGTTTCCAAAAAAGGTGCTTGATGAAATGCGCCAAAGAAGAGAAATTTGCTAGGGTTAAATTATATATTAAGTTAATAGGTTAATTAGTTAATTTAAGCGGGTCCTATATTTTTAAATATTAATTTGATTTAAAAATTTTAATTTAAGTATACGGGTCCCACATTACCACGTCAGATTCACGTAGTTGCATGGTCCCACATCAACATTAAAATATTATAAACATGTGATAGGTCATTATTGACCTGGCAAAAAACTGACAACGTCACATTGCCTTCAATTTCTCTGTTAACTTAGGGTTGAATTTTAACGTTTATCTAATGATAGGGTTTAATTTATATTCTCTAAAACATTAGGGTTAAATTTGTCAGCGGATGTAAACCTTAGGGTTCAATGTGCCCTTTTGCCTATTATAATGTATACTTACAAGCAACGTTTAGTGGATACATCACTATTAAGAAGAAGGACCAAAATAATAAGCAACATCATAGGATGAGTTCATAGGTTTCAGAAACTTCCTACATGAATAAACTTCATTATCATTGGAACTCTTGCAATTTTTACTATTTATAAATCCTAACATTTTTCCTTGAAATCGTTAGTAACAATGGAATCAGGTGGAACCAACTTAGACTTTAAGCTCCTAACAAGTCTTCTTTATCTTTTACTTTAGCTTCATCGACCAACAAGATCATGCCATGTGATTCTTGCTCCTGAATTCGATCTAAATGGAACCTAAATTTTCTCATATAAGGAAACCATTCAATACCTTTTTGTAATAAATAAAAACAACATAATTCCTTTATGCTTTATGGTATGGAAATACTTGAAAGATGAGAAGAAGAAGAAGAAAGAAAATACTTATTTTTTTCATTCCTTTCTTTGAAATGTACTAGTTATAATGTATAATAAGGGAAGAAATCTTAACAATTAATCTTACAGCTAGAAATTAGGATTCGAAGAATATATTTACAGTTGTATAATCCTAACAATAATGGAGAAAAAAATCTGACCCCTCAAATTGGTGCACATATTTCACACATGCCCAACTTGTGAAGAATTTTGAGAACACATAAACTGCTTTGGTAAGAATGTTAGCCAATTGATCCTTAAACTGAATCTTGGGCAACTTCAAAATTTTTTCATTCAAATTCTCATAATGAAGAACCTATCAACCTTAACATATTTTTTTTCGATCATGTTGGACAGGATTGTGAGTTATATCACAAACAACTTTGTTGTCACAATATAGACTAAATTGTTGCTTCAGTGGATAGCCTAAATCTTGTAAAAGTAGTCTGAGCTACAAAGCTTCACATAAACCAAGTGCTATACCTCTAAATTCAACTTTTGCACTTGAGCGACCGACCACCTTTTATTTTTTACTTCTCCATATGACCAGGTTACCACCTACAAATGTAAAGTAGCTAGAACTTAATCGTCTATCTTCCTGTATACACATCTATACTTTGCCAATCTATATTTTTAGCAAACAAAATTCCTTTACTAGGAGCAAATTTTAGATACTTCAAAATTCTCATAATTGCCCTCATATGTTGTTCTCCAGGATTATGCATAAATTGACTGACAATACTCAAAACATAAGCAAGGTCAGGTCTTATGTGAGCCAATACATTAGCCTTCCTACAAGCCTTTAGTATCATCCTTTATCATAGCCTTCCTCAACTGGTGTATGAGTTGGTTGACATACTAACATACCAATTTCATGTAATAAGTCTAATGCAAATTTTCTTTGGGATAGAAAAATTCCTCTCTTTGATCCAGAAAATTCAATCATATGAAAATATTTCAAGTAACCAAGATCTTTAATTTCATATTCCCTAGAAAAGTATTCCTATAGTGCATTCCTCTCTTCTGGATCATCTCCTGTCACCACCACGTCATCCAGATATACAATAGTGATTTTACCTTACCTTCTTTTTAAGAATAAAGTGTGGTCAAAATTGCTTTCATTATATCCCAAAGTTATCATAGACCTTGTGAACCTTCCAAACCGTGCTCTTGGAGACTGATGTAGCCCATATAATGATTTATTCAATCTATAAATCTTTGTACTTTTCCTTTCTCCTACCATACAACCTGGTGGAAGTTCTATATGGATTTCTTTAAACAAGTCACCAAGCAAAAAAGAATTCTTTACTTCAAATTGTTACAAAGGCCAATCCAAGTTTGCAGTTAGGGACAACAATACTCGAACAGTATTGATTTTAGCTATAGGAGCAAATGCCTCTGTGTAATCAATCTCATAGGTTTGGGTATACCCCTTTACCACTAATCTTACTTTGAACCTTTCAATTGTGCCATTTGCATTGTACTTTATAGTGTAAACCCACTGACATCCCAATTTTTATTCTTTTGTAAAGATTTCATTTCCTTATTCATTATAGCTCTCAATCTTGAAACATCTGGGGCTTCCTACACATTGTTAGGAATAGCTGTAACAAATAATTGATTTACAAATGGCTTATTTGATCCGAAAAATTATTCTTTGACACATAATGACTCGTGGGATATTTAACTTTACTTAAATATTCAGGTTCATATATGGGCTGAGGAATACCTCTTCAATAGCCTCTTCCTGCTCCTCTTTGTGTTCCAACTAATTATTAGCACCATCACTAACATCATTACCATCTGAAAAAATGATAGTCACCTTCGCACTCCGCCTGAAGTTCATAATCAAGTGTCTGAATTTCCTTCTGGTACTCCCCTTGAAGTTCAGACTAAGAGAAATACATTGTATCGTTATGAAAGACTACATCCATTGTGATGAACATACGTTTAGTTAGAGGATGATAACATTGGTAACCCTTTTGGTTTGTCACATACCCAAGAAAAACACATCGCAGGGCTTGTGGAGCTAGCTTGTTGCATTTATGTTTATAAATTTGCACAAATGTTACACATCAAAAAACATAAGGAGGCAAATTTGGTATCAGTAGAGCAGCTACAATATTAGTGAGGACTTGAAATGATGTTTGAAATTCAATAGAGCATAAGGGAATTTGATTAATCAAATATGTAGTGGAAGAAATAGCTTCTCCCTAATAGGTCAATGTCATATGAGCTTGAATTAAAGAGGCATGAATAACTTCTAGCAAATCTCAAATTTTCCTCTCAGCTACCCCAATCTGTTGGGGTATATCCATACAAGTTGTTTGATTAATAATACCTTATGCTTCTAAATAACATTTCAATTCAAAGCTCTAATATTCTCCACCACTATCATTGCAAAGAACTCGAACATGTGCATTGTATTGAGTTTAAATGATCTTATCAAATTTTTGGAACAATAAATTCACTCCACTCTTGGATTTCAGTAATTACAACTAATTCAATAAAAGTAACAACCAACAAGACCCACCCAAAGTTGGACTTTTAAATGGACCTCGTATGTTAGAGTGAATAATCATAAAGCACAAGGGACTTTTATTTAACATTTATGGAAATGAATTTTGATGACATTTTTCAAGTTCACAAATATTACAGCAGAAACTAGAGACATCAATTTTTTCAAACAAATTAGGAAATACTTTTTTGAGATACCTAAAAGATGCATACCCCAAGTGTCGATGCCATAGCTAGAGTTTAGCTTTATTTTTTTCAACTTTTGAGTCATCCTCGAAAAAAACTTGATGCAACTTGTCTAAACTCCTTAATGTTAGGTCCAGATGGTACAATTTTCCTCTCCTAATACCATAACCAATCGTCTGCTTTGTTTAAATGTCCTTAAAGAGACAAAAATGAGGCCGAAAGATTATAATGTAAGACAAGGCTACTATTATTTGAGAAACAAACAAGAGGTTATAATACAAGGATGGAACAACCAAAACAGAATCCAAATTTAAAGTATTAGTTAGAGTTAAAGACCTTGTCCCAATAACTGGGGCTTCGTCACCATTGGTAGTAGAAGCAAAGTAAGGACTCTTTGAGTTCAATAACCTGTCTAGAATCAAAGGTCATATGATTTGTAGCACCAGAATCAATTATCCATGTACTATTAGAAACAAGTGCAGAAACATTAGAAGTCTTACCACCATTATCTGTAGCTACTACTAATGCCGAATTGTTCTCAACAGCATCATCATTGTTTTGGTCTTAAGCAGCAGTTGAAGTCTTCTTGGAATTCTTCTTTCGGGGTGCTAGATTATGGTCCCACCAATATGGATATCTTATAAGTTCACAACAATGATCTTTAGTATGTCTAGTTTGGTTGCAACGAGTGAATTTGTATGTAGACTTTTCATCACTAGCAGTTGTCTTTGGTTTGTTCCCAACCACCAAAGTAATAGCTTCAAGGTTTCCAAATTCTCCTTTCAACGTTTCACGACATACTGCCTTTCGTCGAATTAATGCATAACATTCTTCCAGAGTCGGAATTGATTCCTTCCTTAGAATCTCTCCACGAACTTATTCAAACAACATCACCTCAACCTGTTAGGAATATATGCACCCATAGTCGTTCAATCAAATTTCGGTATGCTTCAACATCTTCAGGATCCTTTATGACAATTTTGTCCTAGTGATCTAGTTCTTGAAAGACCTCAGTTAACTCTCCAAAGTATTAAGAAAGAGGTCTTCTACTTTGTTTTACAGTCAATGCCTTTTGGTTCAGGGCAAAAGACTACAATTCATCACTTCCATCATAGAAGGTTTTTGCTAGTGCACTCCAAATTTCACGGGCTGTGGGTAATCATAAGTGTCACTTCATAATCTCTGGACTCATAGACATCAACAACCATCTGTTAAATTTTTTATTTTCAACATACCACTTTTTTTACACATCTTCAGATTCTGTAGGTGACTTTGTTTTGCCATATATATAAGAGAGTTTCCCCCTTTCAGCAATATACATCTCCATCGGTTGTAACAAAACATCATAATTTGATTTAGAAAGAATAATGCATGCATTAAAAACTTCTTCGGATTGAACAACAATAGGAACATATTTTGATCCAGATGGTTCATTTTGTTTTTTATTCATTTTCAAAGGTTTTGTAAGCTCTGATACCAACTTGACAAATGAGAAGAAGAAGAAAGAAAATAATTATGTTTTTCATTCCTTTCTCTTAAACGTAATAATTATAATATACAATAAGGGAAGAAATCCCAACAATTAATCCTACAGCTAGAAGTCATGATTCTAAGAATATATTTACGGCTTTACAATCCCAATAATTATGTTGCAAAAATCTCAACAAAAATTATGCAGGTTAAAAATTTACTGAGCAAGGTTAGTAGCAAAACTAGTTAAATTCGACCTATAGTCCACATATTGAGTTTGAATTGATTGGAGTTGAGTTTAGTCAGACTCAAACTTAAAGAATTAGTTCAACTTGACTCAAACAATCTTAGTTATTTTAGTAAAATAACATTGTTTTGGTATAATTAATTATAACGATATTATTTTGTCTTATAAATTCTTCAATATATTAATCAAATAATATTGTTTTAATCAATTATATCAAAACAATGCTGTTGTAATTTCAAACCAAATTCAATTAAAATTTAGGTCGAATTTGTACCTTAAAAAAAGATGTCGAGTCAAATCTGATATATATCAAATTTGTGCCATAAAAAAGGAAGTCGAGTCAAATATGAATCATATCATTGTCATCTCTAGATTTAGATCATGTAGGTTCTTCTCTAACATAACTTGATATAGACAATTTGTTCTTTCCAATATTAGACCCAGAATAGGGTTCTTATGTTTATGAGGTTTAGTATTTAGCCAATAAAAAGACAAGCAAAGAGTGTATTTTACAATAAAGTGGCGCTTAATCATTGTTAGACTCTCCCCTGTAGCATTTCTTTGCAGGCTAATTGGAATGTTCCAGTCCGAAAATAAACAACAAACAAGCTCTTGAGACCTGAGACTCCGATACTGGTCTCAGGTTACGGAGAGGACATAGCTTTGTTCTTCTGTGTAGGCCTCAGTATTGGGCACTTAATCAAACTTTGACTAGGTCCAGAGAGTTGTTGTCTGAAGCCTACTTCTTTTGAAGTCAGGCTTTTTGAGGTTGAATAAAACATTACTTTTTCATTTTTAGACTCTATAATTGTATACAGAGATACTAACGAGGGAGGATTATTATTAGATTGACTCGACTCGATCTTTCAATAATGACCTATGTTTACTTTGAATTTTAGTTAATATTTGTTCAAATTATTTAAAATAATATTATTTTAATCTTAAAATTTAAATATTTTATAATAAAAGATACAAATTGTTGGAATTATCGAATTAGTTAAAATTTAATTAACCTAAAATTAATCACCTGGAACCATTTGCCATCCTTACTTGTGTCCTGCTTCATGGATTGTGATAAAGAGAGAGGAATTGTGTTGTACTGTCTAATATTAAATTCTGAAAGCTGTAATGACTTAGACATATGAAGAAGAGAAAGACGTGTGTCAAACAGGACAACTAGTGCTATACCCTCGAAGACAGTGCCATGGATATTTTCTAGACAGCTTGCTCAAAACAGCTGTATGCATAGGGCAATTTGATGGCAGTGTTGGACTGGTATTTATAGTCATTAAAGTTGTCTAAAATACCTTTAGATACTAATAAATAATTTAAATATTATTACCCTTAATAGTTAGGGTTAGCTATATTGAATTTTATTGACTTTTCTTGAAATTCGATTTTTTATTTTAAAACCTTTTATAGTATTATTTAGTTATTATATAAATCTTTCTATTTTAGTTTTATTTATTTATAAATCTAAAATAGCATACTATAATTTAATAATTTTAATATGACATTATTTTGATATCACTAATTAAAATTTGATCTATAAATTTAAAATTTTATAAATTTAAATGATATCGCCTTAATTAATATTAAAATGACATTATTATGATAATTTGATTTAAACTTTTCAAGTCATCTTTCAAATTCAAGCTTATTTTAAAGTTTGATTAACTCCAATCAAGTTGAAATTGTCAATTTTAAAATGACTTTTTTCTCAGATATATTAATCTTCATCATACCTGTTAGCTAGAAGTATAAGGTTAACTAGGAGTTATTAGCTAGGCATAAGAATCCCGAAATCACTTATTATCATTAGACTAGTCATAATCAAGTTGAACTTGCTCAGTGATTGTTTGGATTACATTCAATTCACAAAATAGCTAATCAGCTTATTATCCAGTAGCTCATGCAACCATTGGACCACCCTACACAAGTTTGACCAATATAATTTATTTTCAGAACTTTTATAGAATTTATTATTAAAATAATAACAGTTTATACATATTTTTCATAATTAATTACATACTAATTTATATTAAAATAATTAAAAGATTCAATAAAAACCCTTTTTATATATATTTTAGTACTACAAGATATTTTTAAAAGCAATAAAATAATAAAAATAATATAAGATGTATTGTAATTATAAACATGTGATAAGCAAAAGAATTTATGAAATTAGACAACTTTTTACATTAAATTCCATCCCTCAACCAGAAATGTCGACCAGTTTTGTTTTTATATTCAGGGATATTCTCCATCCGTTTATGTACAGCTCAGAGCTTGCAAACCTTAAACTTGTATCACTTAACTGGCTTTTAGAACTTTTCTAGTGGCTGGAAGAGATTGGCTATGTTGTCCAAGCTTTTAATTCTTCTGGTGTCGCTCATTAGCTTGGTGGCTGCTGCTCAAGACCTCAGTTTCATCTATAATGGCTTCAGGTCATCAGCCAATCTAAGCCTCGATGGTGTAGCTACTTTCACCTCCAATGGCCTTTTGTTGCTCACTAGTGGAACCAAGCAAAAGCAAGGTCATGCCTTTTATCCAAACCCAGTAACCTTCAAGACCTCTTCTAACAGTTCTGCTTGCTCTTTCTCGACCTCTTTTGTGTTTGGTATTGCATCTGAATATCGTAACCTCGCTGCTCATGGACTTGCTTTTGTAATCGCTTCTACTAGAGGCCTACCAGGTTCTCTTCCAAGCCAGTATCTTGGTTTGTTCAACCTCACAAACAATGGCAAAGACAGCAACCATGTTTTTGCTGTGGAGCTTGACACAGTCGATGGCTGGGAGTTCAGTGATATTAACGACAACCACGTTGGGTTCGATATAAATGGTCTAATATCCGTTAAATCGACTCCGGCAGGTTATTATGCTGATCATGGAGGTAAGTTCACCAACTTGAGTCTTATCAGTGGCAAACCAATGCAATTTTGGGTGGATTATGATGGAATAAGGAAGCAAATCAATGCCACTTTAGCTCCAATTCATGTTGATAAACCAACTAGGCCACTTCTATCTTTGGACTATGATTTGTCACCAATCTTGAACGATACCTCGTACCTTGGCTTCTCATCAGCTACTGCTTCTGTGGAAACATCACACTGTATCCTCAGTTGGAGCTTTAAGATGAATGGTCAAGCTAAGGCACTGGAGATCTCTCAACTCCCTAAGCTTCCTCGACTGGGTCCAAAGAAGGCATCAAAACTCTTAACAATTGGGATACCTGTGATATCTGTGATTCTGGTGATAGTTGCAGCTTCAGGTGTCGTTTATTTCATAAGGAAAAGAAAATTTGCAGAAGAGATTGAAGATTGGGAGCTTGATTACGGGCCACATAGATTCAAGTACAAGGATTTGTATATTGCCACAAAAGGATTTAGAGAAAAAGAGTTGCTTGGTGTTGGTAGATTTGGCAGGGTTTGTAAGGGTTTGCTTCCAAAATCTAAGGTTGAGATTGCAGTGAAAAGGATGTCACATGAATCAAGACAAGGGATAAAGGAATTTGTAGCAGAAATGGTCAGTATTGGAAGGCTTGGTCACAGGAATTTGGTCTCACTATTGGGTTACTGTCGACGTAAAGGAAAGCTACTTTTGGTATATGACTACATGCCCAATGGAAGTCTTGATAAGTACCTCCATGATCAACCAAAGACTACATTGACATGGAGCCAAAGGTTTAG
>JAOQMM010155441.1:0-11528 GCA_027563515.1 Erythroxylum platyclados | reverse complement strand
CTAATTCACAATTCACATATGTATGCAAATATTATGCATGTAAATGAAATGATTTAGTGCAATTCTCATGTGACTTGTTATAGTAATGAATTACTATGCACAGTAACGGGTTATTACACTATGCATATTATGATTCGGATCGGGCAAGTTGCCCGTTAACTCGTAGATCTCTCACTGGCTATTTTGTTTTATTGGGAAACTCACCTGTATCTTGGAAAACGAAAAAACAACAAACTATTTCATATTCTTTAGCAGAGGCAGAATACAGGTCTATGGAAACTACAGTTTGTGAATTGAAATGGCTTAAAGGTCTTTTGCATAAGCTTGGGGTCTCACATTCCAACCCCATACGACTTTACAGTGACAGTCAAGTTACTCTACATATTGCCAATAATCTAGTGTTCCATGAGCATACCAAACATATCAAGGTTGACTGTCATTTTGTGCGGGATGAAATCTAATGAGGGAATATTAAACCAACTTTTGTTTGGACTACTGCTCAGTTCGTAGATATCCAGACTAAAGCTCTAGGTAAACGACAGTTCCAATCTCTCCTTTTCAAGTTAGGCATTCGTAATCCTCATGCTCCAACTTAAGGGGGTAATATGATCTTGGTGTATCTTCAATGATCTTTTCTGATTTATGTATATCTGTATATTAAGGGGGGTAATATGATCTAGGCATACTAACTCGAATGCCTCTCAAAGTTCTTTCAAGAACAACCTAGATGCCTATTCTTGCTCCTACAATGGGATAAGTAGTATAACTGTAAACACTCACGAAGGTTTTAGCTTGCTCTTTAGCTTCAACAGTTCCAATTCTGAAGCCTTGCAATTGGTGGACGAAAATGTTAATTTTGCACCAGAAAATTGTCTTTTCCAAGACTAAACCAAGTTAAGCATGAAGACCCATACACCCTTCTCATTATTGGATAAATGGTTATTTCTCATTTACAAATGATAGCAGATGACAATGTTTGGCACTAAACCAACCGCTATCGTCTAGGAGTGGAGAATTTCAACTTCCCCCCTGCCATATTGGATATATAGGTAGATTAGGCACCACACAAAATTAATAAAATATATCATGTGCTTTTTTTGGTAACAGGAGGTTAACATAACTTTTAATTTTAGGTTCTTCTGAACGTTTCCAAAATGATAGGGTTATTTAAGTATATTTGAAAAACTTTAATTTTTTTAACGAGTTAAAATGAAAGGGTTTAATTTAAAATTTAATGTAAACTTTTAAATCATTTTTACCCTTTTGCCTTTCCACCTTTACCAAACTTATCAACCCCACCCTCGATTCCCCCCTAATCTAGAACCTTGTCTATAAATATTTCAGGAGGCTGAACCAAAACAATATGCCCTTAATCCGTGGCTGAGTTGGAAGGCAATGGTGGAAGAAAGCTTACACACATCTCTGCAGTTTGTTCCACCTACATGTGTAGAATGTAAGCTCATTGTAGCTCCAGAATTGAATGCTCTCAATAAGGGACCTAATATATGGGTAACAACCTTAGTTGAGTTCTTTATAAGTAAAAGGCATACATTCCCTATGATTCATAAAAGGGCATTTAGAGTTTGGAAGGCAAAAAGACTGGTTGAGCTGTTACTTATGGAAGATAATATAGCTGTTTTCAAATTCATTTTAGAAACTAATGCAAAGGGAATCCCCAAGGTTGGTCCATGACACATACAGAGCATCCCTTTATTTTTACAACCTTGAAAGTTAGCTATTAGCTTTAATCACATCATGCATGAAAGCATACCTATATGGATTAATTTACATGATATTCCACTTAAGTATTTGTCCACAAAAATGTTGAATATGTTGGTAAGTTTTATGGGCAACCTAATTTGTGTGGACGAAATAACAACTACACAGAAAATAATAGGTGTTATGAGAGTATGTGTTGATGTGGAATTAGGGAAGGAGTTACTAGATACAATACCATTGCTAAGATTAGGTAAAGGGAACATTCTTTTTGAACACTCTATAACAATGTATTACTAATGGAAATCCCCTTTGAAAACCTAAGGGAAGCAGTGGAGGGAGACGAGTAGGAGTTTTATTATAGGTGATTATAATGAATTAATGGAAATGGGAGCGGAAAATGGTCAGGCAAGTGAGAACATGGATTAGGTGGAGCCTCTAGATAAACCCAATGCAAAGTAAAGAAGTAAAAATAACATGAGTTCTAATGTGATCTCCAAAGGTAATCAATCAACCTAGCATGGTGATAAAGTTAGGAAAGAATGGAACCCAATATTGGGGGAGGTAACAGTGGAAAACAAGGAAAACAACCAAGAGAATAGTAATGGTTTTAAATGTAATTAGTTTTATGATGATTCATGCAAAAGCCAAAACATACCAGGAATGAGCGAAATCAATGAAGAAGAATTTAAATAGGATAAGAGTGGAAGTTAGGGAGGAAGAGTAAGGGTAAAGTTATTAAGAAATACACTCCCTAAATGACAATTATTTCTTGGAATATTAGGAGCATAAATAATCCTAACAAACATTAGGCCCTTAGAGGGTTCATTTTGAAAAATAAACCTAGTATAATTGTATGTTAAAGACAAAATTAAATAAGAGGAAGCTAAAAAAGATGGAATTGTTGAGGAATTAAATGGGATTTTCTATCCAATCACCAATAACTCCACTTTGGGTACATAACAGTTACAATGGACTCAAGGAAAGCATAAGTGGAAGTTGTAGGTTCTAGCTTGTAACATATTCACATTCAAGCCAAATTTTTGTAGGAAAGGATTGCAGTTGTAGTCACTTTTATTTATGGGTCAGTTGTAGCTTTCAAAGGAGAATATTATGGCATGGACTTCAAATTTTATACACTTATGTTAACTCCACTTGGATGATTTTGAGAGATTTCAATAGTATAATGTATGCCTCAAAAGTAGATGGGAATCACTGTTTGAGAAACTTTAACAATGATCTAGGGGATTGCATAGTAAGGATGGAGGTAGTTGACCTAAAAGCAAATGGACATTACTTCACATGGAGTAATAAATAAGCAAATAGGTGGTATATCATGAAGATGATGGATAAAGCTTTAGTAAACAATGACTGGTTGATGAGATTTCCTTAAAGTAGAGCCTTTTTCATCAAGCCCTCTTTCTCAAATCACCCCTCTATAATGATTCAAGATATATTTTCTTCAAAAAGGAGGTATTTTCCTTTTAGATTCAATAATTACTTGTTTAAGGATATATAATTTAATCAAGCCTTAGAGAAAGGCGTGGCTAGACCAGTATGGGAATACAAGTTCTTGTATCTATGACAAAGCTAGAAAGCATTAAGGTAGAAACAAAAAAGGTTAAAGGGTAAGGAAGGAACAACACTTTTCAACTTTTCACCAATGCCAAGGCAAAACAGAATCAAATCTAAGAAGAAGTGTATAAACACTTTGGTAACACTTTTTGAATTAATGAGGAAAAGAATGCTATAAGCGCTTACCTAAATGTTAAGATAAACCATTGCTTTATACTAGAACAAAGATTAAGGATAAACTGGTTATAAGAGGGGGATAGGAACTCCAGGTATTTTCATAAAACCATTTTATTAAGGAATAATCATAATAGAGTTTGTTCCTTATTGAATAGTGAGGTTGCACAATTTCTTCTTAACAAGAAATTAAGGAGGAGGCTCTAAGATTTTTTAAAGGAATCTTAGGTATAACGAATCTAGGCATCTATTCTTTATAAGACTTAAGGCCATAAATCAGTAAATAAGTATCCCTTAAAGAAGTTGAAGAATTAATAAACCTGCTAACCCTTGAGGAAATTAATTAAATAGTGAAATAATTGAATCTTGAGAAAGCTTCTAGCCCTAATGGACTAGATGGACTGTTCTTTCAGAAGGTATGGCCTAAAGTAAGGTGCCTTATATTAAAAGCTATAATATAGGTGTTTAAGAAGGAAAAGATGCTAGCAAAAATCAAAAGGACATTCTTATCCCTCATCCCTAAGGTATATAATCCTAAATTTTATGGTGAATTAAAACCTATAACTTGTGCAATTTTATCTATAAAATCATTTTTTAAATTTTGTCCAAAAGATTGAGGAAGGTCTTGAAGGGAATACTTGACCTCCCAAAGTGCATTTTTGAAAGGGAGACAAATAGGCGGTAATGTTTTGCTTTATAAAGAATTTTTGAATGGTTATAACAGGAGGAATGGTCCAAAAAATTATACAATCAAGATTGATTTTAATAAAGCATATGATTTAGTCATGTGGGACTTTTTAGATCATATTCTTGAAGCTTTTAGCCTTTTTAACAAGTTCAAACAATGGATCATAATGTGTGTTACTTCTGTCTCTTTCTCGATCCTGGCTAGTGAAGATTCAACTAAAATTTTCAAAGGTAAGAGGGGTTTAAGACAAGGGAATCCTTTATTTACTTATCTACTTAATTTTTTTTCTTAGAAGTTTTTATGAGAATTATCAAGTATAATATCTTTAATGGGTAAAGTTTCAGGTATTATAGCAGGTGTAAGGCTCTTAAAATTACTTGTTTAGAATTTACATATGACCTATTAATGTTATCAAGAGCTAATAAGGAGTTAGTTACAACCCTAATGTTCCCTAGAATCTTTCAGTGGATTATCAGGGCTAGATCCAAATAGCAAAAAAATCCATATAGTGGTATCAAAAAAGTGTAACAACTATTTCACAAAGCTTATCTCGAGTAGTAGTTTTAAAAATTATTGAACCTCCCTTCAAATACTTGGGACTCCCTTTAGCAATAAGGAGATTACAATACTCATAGTGCCTCCCACTATTGGAAAAGGTCAACAAAAGATTGAATACATGGTGTAACAAGAAGCTCTCATTTGTTGGAAGACCTCAACTAATTAAGTATGTCATTAATTATTAAGTATGTCATTAATTCCTTACACATATACTGATCATTACATTCTAAGTAATAGTAATTAAATACCAAAATTTCCCAAATAAGATCCAATATTGCATATTTAATCATAAAATTTTTCGAACTTTACAATCAAGTCTAACTTAATTAAAATACATTTCCTCTCTTCAATATGTTGTTCATGTAAGACCTATTAGGTTACTAAATATGTTGGAAATAGATGTAAATTATAACCCTAAATCATATTTAGGATTAGTTAAATTAAACTCCTTTAATTTATATTTAATTATCAAATTAAATAATTTATATTAATGGATCAAGATTGACATCAACCAACACATCATGACCACATAAATATTTAGGAATGTTAGTGGTTTGGGCTAACTTTTTCATGCATGATTTTTTGAATATTTAATACTTTCATGGTGCAATATTTCTATTGGACATAGAGCATAAAAATAATGTCTACTCTATTCCAATCATGTTAGTTCTCCAGCATTAGTAATCAATTTAATTAATGACATTTGTAAACTCATTCCACCTTGGCCAAAAATAATCAATACTAATCGATAACAGTGAAACATTCTTCCTAATCACTTTAAGGTGATAAATCCTATATTGATCATTCAAATATCTCCATATAGTTTATGATATATTCAATGACTATTGATTAAGCTACCCTTGACTAGAATAGGTCATAAGTAGTATTAAAATATAGCAATCCATATGTAGATACTTTGGATATCTCACATCAAAGGATCACTTATACAATCATCACAATGAGAATTTCTATATACAAACAAGTAATGTTCAAAACGTAATTCGCATATAGGGTCAATTCAATAAACTTGTTCTCCATCAAGCCCTTGCACGTTTATTTAAGTATCTCCATACTTTAGTCAATGAGATTGACTACTTCCTTTATAAGGAAGAAATATAACGTGTGCTAGTCTTTTCATGCTCTAGTAATGTTCATTCTTAATAAAACAATAACTATGAACAATATAAGGATAATGCATCAATGCAATATGAATCTCATAATTATAAATCATCATAATTTTATTTATAATGTATATTTATCCTATGGACTTTATCATATACATATGTATAAGTATAAGATAAAAAAATTCCTTTAAATAATTATGTGACTGAACTGCAACTATCCAATCGGCTGTAAAACATAAGCTAATAATCTCTAACTTGCATTAAGCCAATCTTTTACGTATCTTATACTATATCTCATGCTACTACTAGGACAGTGGTTTAATGAGAGAATTCCATAAGATTCTCTATAGTGAGTACTTGCTTAAATCTTATGACTTTTATCTTAATTATCATTATAATTATGAGAAACTGCTTAAATATATACTTAAGACTTTGGTAGACCTTAACTCATTTTTACATACCCAATGGGTCTAATGTTGAACATTATATCACTATTTGAATAATGAAAAAACTATATTAAGTTCATTAAAGAACTTTTTGATCCAAATATTCATTTCCACTAAATGAAAAATGTATTATGGCTTAGTTAGCAATTAATGCTACGTTAGTACCTTTCCAATCTAAAAATAATATTGTTCTAAATAAAGTATACCTTAACTAGAATTTACTTCTAAAGTTAATATCCATATAAACTTGAACTAAACGTCAACACATGCGTAAAATAATAAATATCTTTGATATTGCACAAGTATCAGATATCTCAAATATTAAACACCTTTAGTATATTATTCATATACTTAGACCTAAAATAAGTAAACAACTTATATATTTATCTCTGTAGATCTAATTCCCTGAATTAAGTTATTAGCTTTTTCATATCAACAAGAGTTGTTCTTAGACAATTTTATTTTCAATAATTAAAAATATGAATTATTGTTCTTTATAAGCAATAGGTTTTTACATACTCCCATTAAAGAGGAAAATTATACTCCCACTAACCTTCTTATAGCGATGATATATTCATAATCATTTCTAAAACAAACTCTTTGAATTTATCATAAAAGTGAATATTTTAACTTCTTATAGACTTTCAATTATACATCAAATTTATTAACAATGGCACTTGTTCTAATTGGATGTATTGTCATGAGATTTTAACTTTTCAAATTTCATCTTACCCCTACTACTTATCTTAAGAACTATTCTTCTATAAGTATTCATTGAAATAAACAATTTTTTCAATGGATCTGTAAGATTATATTCAATCTTTTGGATCTCATTATCTTTTATTATCCAATTTAGTTCTGAACTTAGTGGATAATATATGCTTTAATCATTAAATTTGACTATTTCAAAGTCTTAGCATTTCATATCTTATATGAAATCTTTCTACTTGATTTAGTTGGAACTTTTGAAGAAAAGTTGTAATACTAGGCTTAATTATAAAAGCAATAAATATTGCATCTTATAATATCTCATATTGCATTTTTCTCCTTACATAATTCTATACTCTTACGAAGTTTAGTTATAATGGAGGTATTCTCTGGAAAATCTCATTCCTTTTAGATAACTGAAAATTTTAAATCTTATCATGTCGATCTCATCAAAGTGATTTAAAATTCTTAATACTTAACTTCTACTTAGATTAAATAATTTGAACATTTCAAAATTTAAATCAATATTTCATTTAATACATATGAATGTATCATATAAAGTCATTAGTAAATCAAATGAAATATAAGAATCATCCATCTATGAATTGTTATTACATCCAAAGCATCACATGTATAAGATTTAACAATTTAATACCATTATCGTTCTTTCATAAAGGGTTTATTTGGTTATTTTCAACTTAAAATTTTCACAAGTTTCACACCATTCATTATTTAAAGGATACATATATCCTTGTCCTTGTGTGCAACTTTATGATTCTCATCATATTGATTTCTCCAATGTGGCTTAAAAGTATAGACTCGTTTATCCAACTTTGTATTCTTGCCATTTATGTTAAGTATAAGTCTCCCTTAATCCAACTTATACAAATTATTTGTATAAATTTGGATCAAATAGTGATACTCAGTAATCTATTCCTTATCCTACCTTAAACATTATAATAATATTGAATTTAAATTTAGTATGAAGTACTCACAGGCATGAACTACATATATATATATATATATGTATATATGATCTCTATTATATCACGCATTGGAAAGAAAAGTCATGCAATAATTTTTCCTTCAAGTGATAAATATTATCATACTATAATAAATGCCTTCAATTATTGTCCATGTTTATGCTTTTAGTAGGCTAAATTTGAGTGGAACAATCTTATCAAGGTACTGTATCTTTCAACTTTACTTTATGCAACCCTTTGCATTGTGCTATCATAGTATTGACATATATATTATATGTTATCGTTAAAGTTTATGAGATATTAGTCAACTTAAAATGTCACTACATTTTGTCATCGATATGATATTGACATCTCTCTAAAACTTAGTCACCAAATTCTTAATAGGGGTTAATATCAAAATTGCATAATAAATATGCAACTTTTCTATTAAACTTCAAGAACTCTTCTCAAACGCAACCTATGTCTAAGAAATTTAGTTCACTAATTTATTATTTTTTTGGAAATTCACTAATTTAGTGTTAACTGTACTAAATAAGGCAAATTCCACTTATAACAATATTTAGTTATTACAAAAATAAGTAATTGCTTATATGTCATGACTATAAAATAAGATCAAGACTTTAATCATTTATTTGCTTACTCCCACTATTTTATTCAAAATAATATCTCTCACTTCTATTTGGAAATGTTACTTTAATCTCTTTAGTAAGCTAGGATCCCACTTAAATTTAGTTGACCTTGAGTGACTCAACAAATCAAGTAAACTTAAATTAGGTAGATAACACCCTTATCAATCACATCTCATGTGATTCCTAGATACATTAGGTAATAACTCTTACCAAAACATATCTTATATGTTATTCTTAACCGTGTCTCTAAATTCATATGATCATAAGTCGCTCATTCAAATCATACAAATTTAGTTACATAGGACTCATTGATTTAAGAAAAAACATATTCTGGTTAAATGAGCCTTGAGTCATTTAATAAGCCTTAGAATAAATAAAACTTAGTTTTATGCTTAAATAATGGAAGACAATAATCACGTTCTCAATGTATACTTAATATTTTAACAAGAGATTTTATTTCAAATAGTCTCACCAAATACAAAATTACATGTAATAGTATCACATATATAAGACATGCAATTTAACATGCATCCAATATATATATATATATATATATATCAAACAAAAAATAAATAAAATATGAAACTTATATACTCATAATCAAATTATAAGCATAAAATATCTACCAATATTTGATTCTAATTATTAATCTTTGTAATCTAAAATAATATTTTGAACTCTTTAAACATTTAAATTAGATTAAAATTATTGGTTCCTAAATGAATTAAATTCCTAATCCAAGTAGAACTTTAATTTGATCTAAAACAATTTTCAAATTCAATTGGAAACTATTTCTAGTTATCTTTAATCCTATAAAAATTTAATTGAAAATAATTTTCAATAAATTATGTTTCCTACTTAATTATAACTTAGAAAATTTCCTTCTTTAAAATTCAACAAGTAATAAATTCTAATCCAATTAGAAAACTATTTTCTAATATTAAAAGGAAATAACATTCAAAATTAAATAAAATACTTTAAATTTACGTATGAAAGTCCTTTATATTAATTATCTAAAGATAATTTGTTAATTTATTATAAAATTTCCTTAATAAATTTAGAAAAATATTTTAAAAAATTAAGAAAACTCAATTTTCTCAAATAATA
The DNA here is from genome assembly GCA_027563515.1 of Erythroxylum platyclados. NCBI lineage: Eukaryota > Viridiplantae > Streptophyta > Magnoliopsida > Malpighiales > Erythroxylaceae > Erythroxylum > Erythroxylum platyclados. Next base: position 1,820 of record JAOQMM010155441.1, on the reverse strand, counting down.
AATGAAAACCCCTTTTCAAATTTAATTAAGAAAAATTTTCTGATAAATCAAGAAACTTATTATTCATGAAAAAATAATTTTAAAATAAATAAAATAATAAATTCAATTTATTTCATTCAAACTGAAATAAATAAATTTAATTAAGAAACAACTTTCTTAATTACTTGAAAAAAAGTTTTAAATTTTAAGGAGTCTAAGTAATTAATATTAATCTAATTAAAATAGAATTAATTTTAATTTTTGAAACAACTTTTATAAACTTTGATTAGAGACCAATTTAATTATTAATCTTATCTAAATTAAAAAATTAATTTAATTTTAGAATTAATTTAAAATTTTAAAACTATTTTAAAATTACTTTTCATTATTGGATATTATAGAATTGAATTACTCCTAGTTTAAGAGCCAAAGAAGCTTAAAACTAGATTTGGATACATTATTCCAATACCTAAACAACTTTTATTCTAATCCTAGGATACATTATCCTAGTTGCCAGACATTGGCCATGTAGGTGACCGTGTATATTCCAAAAAATCTAGTTTTTGTTGTAAAAGGATATTATAGAGGTTGCAATAGAGCAGGCAGATTCTAGAGTCGGTATAGACACCAAAAGAAGAAAGAAAACACCAAAAAGGGGTTTACATCATAAATAAGAAGATCAAAAGTGGAAACATCAAGATTAACTCCAGCTTTTCAGATTTTCCAAATCAAGACTTCAAGCTGATTTCATTCTTTTCTCTTTATTCTATTTCATTGCCTTATAAGATAAATCTACATAGTTGTGTTTTGAATATGATTATAGATTGCCATATCTATTTTAGGATTTATTCTTGAATTGTTTTGTATAACTTTTACCTTGTTGGATTTAATATATTACTACTTTGTGATTTTTTGTGTGCCTATACTTAATTTGAATCGATAGATTAAACCAAGTTATTAGCATTAATTTGCATAACGAGAATATATAGGTTAATAAAAAATTAAAAAGAGATCTTAATTGTAAGTTAATTATCCTTAGGATTGCTTCAAATCTGATTGAGCAGTTAGGAGTAGTTTTGAGAAATTAAGAGATTACAACTCAACGTTTATATATTTCAATTAGGATTACTTGGTTAGATCTTGAGAGAAGGTAATCAAAACCTTTGGATATCTAAGATCAAGCATAGTTGAATTCATAAGGTGAAGGGAAGACAAAATAAGGATGGAGTAATCTCTAAGTTTCCACCATTGAATACCTCAATTGTATTCTTATCTTTTACTTGTTTCGTTTCCAAGTTTGTTAGTTTAAGTTAATTTTTAATCAAATCAATCTTTTATTACCTTAGACAACTCATGCACTTGTAGTATAGCATCAAACAAGCAAACAAGCCTTGTTCTAAGTTAGAAATACCTTATTCCTAACCTAATAAAGCTTGAAACCATGTTTAAACACCCTCATCTTCATCTTTCAATAACTCTAATTTCATAACTAAGAAATCGTAGCCACCCAAGGTGATGTTGCCACTACCACTGCTATCACCATGCCTTCACCCACCATCTATTAGACAATAATATATTTTGTAATATTTATGGTAATTATTGTGTAAATATTTTAGGAAGAATGGTTTTATACAGGCCTCTATATAAGGCTCTTTACTCTCATTGAAAGTTATGGCATTATTTCCTCAAAATTTATTATGGTATCAAAGCCAAAACTCTGACTTCATTTGTAGCATTCCACTCTCAGAGGACATCTACCCGACATTTTGATGAACATCCGAGTAAATACCCTACAAGGGTGGCACGCTAGAGCAAATGCAGTAGGCATCATGCGATATAAC
>JAOQMM010155425.1:0-11530 GCA_027563515.1 Erythroxylum platyclados | reverse complement strand
GGCGATAGAATGCTTATGCACTCCTTTTGCTTATTTCAGTAAGGTAATACAAATCCAAGCTCATTTAGAAACAAAACTTGGCAACAGCCTTTATTTAAGGATCGATTAGATTTGTTTTCTATGTTCTAGGTTGTGGATGAGGCTCTGAAACCTGATGCTGATGTGAACGTCAAAAAGGGATTGACCAGAGTAATCGTAACTCGAGCTGACGAAGATGTGAAGGAGATCAAAGAAGAGTACGGCAACTTGTATGGAGTTCCTCTTCTCGAGAAAATTGAAGAAAGAACGAATGGGAACTACAAGGATCTGTTACTTTCCCTGATATCTGGAGATAAGTGATCACTCAACAACAACTCTGGCATTTCCAGATACTGGATTTTCTGGATATGCTTGAAGTTTCAGTTCAGAACGAATACATTGTCCCAGAAGTGTCTGAATTTGAAGTTGTTTTCTTCGTGTTTGAGCTGTATCAGCATAAACCGAAGCATACTTTGACTGATTTAAAAGATTTAGAAATTTATTTAAAATTATTTAAACTACATTAAAATATCATAGAAAAGGTTGAAACTGGACTGAAACGGAAATTTATATTACTTCACGCATAAAAGGGGAAGCAAAGTTCCTCATTAACATACACTAAGATGCTTATAACAGTAACTTAGTTCTTGTTTCCAAGCAGAGCAAGCAGAAAATCCTCATAGTCTCCATGAGTCTCCTTCTTCAATGCATGATCAAGACTCTCACTGTTCTTTTTGTAGTACAGCTCCTTGATTTCCCTCAAGTCCTTCTCTGCTCTTGTGACAATCACACGAGTCAGCCCTTCCTCATCGGTCCCGACCCTTTTGATGGAATTGCGTAGAACCTATATAGTTCACAGTGTAAATCAGGGTAAGTCCATTGAAATTCAAACAAAGATCGGAATGGTCAAGAATGGTCGAGAAGATTCCACCTTCTCGTAGTACTTGATATGGTTCTCTAGGCATCGAATTGCTACGCGCAGCAAATTAGTGAATCCATCGGCAGGCTCGCTCTGCAGATCCTATTATACACAAACGTAGACAGATTTGATCCTGAATCTGATATGTGTTTCAGATCAACAACCATTGACTTGGTTTAAGTTTTACCTTGGTGACGGAAGTTCCATTGTCGTCTCGGTAGCTGTTGAAAATTGCCATGAGCTGTGTTTTGCTCCTTGTAGTGAGGATCCTGATAACTTCTTCGTGATTAAATTTCTTGTCTTTGAATGCCCCGCGAAGCTTTTCAGCTTCTGATTCAGCCAACTTCGCATTGATCTCAGTACCCTCATATCTATATGCTGTTACTAGTCCAACCAGAAGCTGCAAGATGAATGAAATTTAAGCGTTAAAAATTTAAAACCCATGTCTTATACAACATCTCCGAAGAAGTCTCGTGAGACGCTGAATTTGGAGAGTTCTAAACGTTCTAACTTTAATTTTAATCAATAAAGGAACTGTTTCGATAAATTGACAGAAAAAGAAAGGCAAAAAGACAAAAAAAAAAGTTAAAAATTATTTGTAGGAAAAGACTAAAATAAAAGATAAAAAGATATATATTATAAAATAAAATAAAATATAAATAATAAATAATAAAGGATAATAATAATAACATTAATAATTAAATATAAATATACTTAAATACTTAGCAACAAAAATAAATAATAATAAAGATAAATATTAAAATAATAATAATAATAATAATAATGAGAGTGAACCTTGGAACAACTTTACCGGTTACTTTTTTATGATTATAAGGTCACAAATTCAAGTCATAAAAACAACCTCTTTATAATACTACAAAGAGAAAGTTAAGCCTTATGTACTAGTTACTTTTAAGTTAAATTAATAGTTTCATATTTAAAATATAATTTTTATTTGATATTCAAAAATTATGAAAAAATATCACATTATTATTTTAAATAGAAGTGACTTGATCTAATTTAATTTAAAATTAATAAATTAAATTTGAATTTTTCAATTTAAAACTTAATCTCTCATTTAAATAAAGTATTTTTAATTTCATTTCTCAAACGGATTGTTTTTAAGTGACCGAACAACTTGACTTATCGGCAAAACTACTTCCTGACATCTATCAGACAAGTTTTAAATTAGATTTTCCGATTTTCAAATGTTTAGATACTGCAAGTGAAAATTAAGTGACTTGCCTGTCTGGTATCGCCGGTGGTATGCGCAGCAACGTCTTCTTCAAGGGAACGCTTGTAGCGAACCTGATAAGCCCTCCTCACAGCTAAGAGCTCCTCTGCAGAATGGACACAGGCAATTTCAATGATGACATGAAAATCATCAGCTTTCTTCAAGGCCACATTAGCCAGAACTGCGTCTCTATCCTCCGGATCCAATATCCACCGATACACCGCTTTCTGTTTCAGACATGAACCAAAGCCTTGGTTAGTGTCACAATAAAATCTTGTAAAACCTGAAAACCTTGGACACTGTTTTTCAGGGATGATCCTGTTACTAGCTTATCACAAAGACTGAATCATTAAACAAAAAATTTGTAATTATAACTTTTCAGGAAACTGGTAATCAACCTCGAAGTTCCCAGAGAGCTCAGACTCGAGACGCTTGATGAGATCTTCCTGATACAGTCCATGGTAAGCCTACCTGATTTCTTTCCTTTGAGCTGCATTTCTATGTGCCAGGATCGAAATCACAGCTTTCTCGTTCGTCCCCCACCCTGGAAAAAGATAAAAACATAAAACCAACAGTTGAAGTTTAGATTACTACAAAGAACACTGATTCTTGATTTGATTCGTAAACAGATACGAGGATCCAACCAAGAAATGAATGGAATAACAGTAAATATGGCAAATAGATTAACCTGTGAAAGCCTTTCGGAGGCCTTCTGCATCTTCAAGGTAAGAAACTTTTTCAGGAACAGAAATGGTAGCCATTTTCTAGTATCTTATCACACAGACTCACTAGTTTCTGTAACCTCAGGCTAGATCAATCTTGAAGGAGTCTTGTAAATTACTTTCTTATTTATAGGACCTAGTACACTGATTGCTACTTTAAATCTTCAGGGCAAAGCAATTAAATAACCTGGATTTGGACCGTAATTATATCCGATAGGAAAAAGATAACATAGGAAAGTGCGTTACTCAGCATCTTTCCACCTGCTAACGACTTGACATATATACCTGTCTTAGTTAACTTGGATTTCTGACTAATTAAATTATTTTTTTTATTTTTAAGAAGTATAAGATACAGTCAAATAAAAATTATAAAAAAAATGGTAGGTTAAAGGCTGATTTCATCTCAACATTTTATAAAAATTTTAAATAACTTATTATTATTATAATCTTTTACCATTTTGCAGGTGTAAATCACACTTTCATCAATGATTAAAGCATTAATTAGCAAAATTATTGTATCTTTATATATATTAATTTGATAATTTACATATAACAAAAACTTAATTCCATTAGATTTACTTAAACCTTTTAATTTCATACATTTAGTCAAGAATAACAAGAAATCTATACCTTTAAAAGCCTTATAGAGAGCTTCAGCGTCTTCAACAGATAAGTTTTGATCAGGAGCAATGAGAGTAGCCATTGTTGTTTGTTCTGCGTAACTTTCACTTGGAAATAAGTTATTCTCAGGATGATGATGAGAGATTTAGCTCTTGGCTTCTTATTTATAAGCAGGTTAAACCCAGCCAATTCACGCTTCCCATGCGTGGGCGTTACTTACCTTGTCAGGATTTTTTTTCCTCACGAATCATATGCATATTTCCTGTCAGGTCAGGTAATAACGAAAATGAACAATTTGAGCAAGGATAGTGTTTTAACCATATAGTTAAGAGACCCTTTTGTCTTTTTACCAAGGTTGCATGTTGCAACATGTGAATAGGTATTGCAAACCTTGCTACTGCTTCTGCGACTGTTTTCCAGCTTTGAAATGAACTTTCCGTTACGTGCCAATATCTTCAGGAATTAATTTTAAAATAATCATAAAGACTAAATCTTATAAATGTAACTTCGTCGTGGAATTGATTATTCTATTAATTTTTAAGAAAAAATTGAGAATTGATAATATTCTTTATATTATAATTATTATAGATTAAAATATTTATATATATAGTAATAATGGATCAATTACATAGTCATTACTTAGTACTAAAAAATAAAATTTTTTATTATTTATACTTTTTCCTTATCTCATATATAATGAAAATTGTTTATATCTATGATTAAAAAATCCAACTAATTTGACCGGTTCAATTGTAAAAATCTCGAATCATCTAACTTTTTAGTTCAGTCTTTAATTTTGACCTACTTTAATAACATTTGTTATTAAAAATCAATCAGTTTATTAATTAATAGGTCAAGCTTTGTAAATTAATAAATTCTTATAAATTAAAATAAATCAATTAATCATTTAATAATCTCTTTTTATAATTAAACTTTTTCGGTGAGAAAAATAATCTCTTTCAATCATATTTTGAATTCTTTGATTTTATTCAATGTTTAGCTGGTTTTATAATGATCTAATATCAGTTGAATATTTTAAACCTTAAACCTCTTGTCTTACTGGTTTAACTTTCAGTTCAATTTTTAAAATATTAATTTATATCAATAATGACGATTACGAAGGCTATCAAATTAATAGTCTTATAATCAAATTTGAAACCAATTACATAGTTATTAATTTAGTAACTTTATATCATGTATGAGTATTTTAATTTATAATAATTATGTTGATTACAAAGACCACTAAATTAATAATTTTAATTAAAATTTAATAAATCTCTTAATAATTGATAATTACTCACGTTTTTCTAATAAAAAGAATTTATTTTCCAAATGTTCGTTATTATAATTAATTTTTGAATGCGTTCAAGTTGATAAATATTGAAATCTAGCATCTCTCAATATTTATTTCACCAATATGAGATTATCTCTTTTAATGATGAACTTTAATGAACATAGCAATCAAATTTGAACATAACTCTTGGAAATATATTCTATTTCACAATTTCTTTTATTTTTTAATCCATTTATTTAGTTTGCTCTAAGGCTGGCGAGTGCTTTCGTCATTTGATTTTGGGGGTAGGTGACTTAACCTTGGCATGTTTGAATTCCACGTATTAAGTTATTGACGTGAAGATTGAGGAAGGAAGACAATTGCAGGCAATATTGGGGTCAAGCAGGTATAGATATTGGTTACCTTCAGCGTACTTCACCATCAACTTTAGCTAATTAATACTTTAGTTTTGTTTGCAAGCGGGATTGAAACAAGAAGATTTTAAATAATTTATTTCAATTTTAACTTCATCAAATTAAAATTTGTCGGGTCTCAATTAACTCCGTAAATAATAAAGGCTTCGAAAATAAAATTAATAGTATTGATTCGAGTTAATTGACATTTAGGCTTAACAAATTTTGCCCAATATAATCTAGTTCGACCTAAAATTAATAGTATCAATTCGAGTTAGTTGAATTTTAGATTAGATTCAAATTTTTTATTTTTAAAATTTTGAGTTTTGGATAGAGTTAGAAGTTAAGTTGTTCTTTTCGATTTGTTTCAAAACTTAAATTTTTTTTGTGAAAATAACATAATTTTATTTTAATTTTTAAAATTAAATATATATATTTGACCTGAATTGATCATATACTCGATCCAAATTAAGACTACCTAAATTTAATCAGACTCAAACTTCGGCCAACAGTTTGAGGCCGAATTCAAATTCAAAAACAAATTTAAGCTCGAACCTTATCTAACCTATTGTTTGGAGTTTGGGTCAAATTCAAATCCAAAAACAAATCCAAGTTCGAACCCAATCTAACATGTTGTCAAGCCTATCAATATCTAAAAAACAATTATAAGTGATATCAATATAAAAATTCCAAAAAAAAGAATTAGATTCGATCAATAGAATATGCAACGCAAGTTGAGGATGACTCAGAAAGGCAGCCGCGTGCAAGGATAAAAAGTTATGCAACAACTTCGTCTTTTAAGTTTTTAAGTATTTTGTTTGCTTCCTCTTCATTCATGTCCGACAGAAAAAATGAAGACTGAAAGCCTATTCAATAGAATATGCAGCGCAATTTTAGGATGACTCCGAAAAGGCATGCAGCCGCGTTCATGGATAAAAAGTTACGCAACAACTTCGTCTTTTAAGCTTTAAGTATTTTGCTTGCTTCCTCTTCATTCATGTCCGACTGAAAAAATGAAGACTGAAAGCATAATCGCATCGGCGACCATAAACTTTGGCTTGGCTTTCGTTATCCTCTCGCTCTTCTCTATCCTCAAGAAGCAGACTTCAAACGCCTCCATCTACTACGCTCGTCGTATCTCCAATGGACAACCTATCCCTCTTGATCACTCCTCTACTCTTCGTCGTTTGCTTCCTTCGATTTCATGGATTCCTCGCGCTTTTAGAGTCACAGAAGATGAAATCCTAGAAACCAACGGCCTCGATGCTCTGCTCATTATCAGACTCTTCAAATTCGGGTATGTTGATCGAATCTCGTGTCGAAAAGGTGCAATTTTGTCATACTTGATGCTTACTATTTATTTGTAGAATCAACTTTTTTGGAGTTTGTTCACTCGTTGGGTTGGTGATCTTGCTCCCAATTAACTATGGAGCACAAGATGACGAGTCGCCGAGAGTCTACCATACCATGGATCCTTTTACCATATCCAATATCGCTAGAGGTTCTGATAGGTTATTACCAACTTCTGAACTCTTTTCCTATGTAATTAGTTCTCTGAGAACGCTTGAACAGGGACAAAAAGCATTTGGTTTACAGTGTTTTTCTTTGTCGAACAGGCTTTGGGTGCATTTTGCATGCTTGTGGTTTATATCATTATATGCAATGTTCCTGTTATATAAGGTATGTTTTGGTATGATTTGTAATGCGCATGGCTCATTACAGTAATTAATGCTCATGTTGGCGTTATGGGTTCAAATTTGGGTGATTTTGAGAAGTGATTTCCTTCTGCATTTGAATTTCTCCAGGAATATACTGCAATTTTGGTTAAAAGGGTTCAACAACTTCGGAATTTGAGGCATCGTCCTGATCAGTTTACTGTTCTAGTTCGACAAATTCCCTCTTGCCTCGAACATAAGAGGCTTGGCTGTTCTGTTGATCATTTTTTCAGTAAACATTATCCCAACAGCTATCTCGCCCATCAAGTGCTGTATGATGCAAAAGAGATTGAAAACCTATCGGTAAGATTGTCTTTTGGAAGGTGAAGTTGCTTTCTGTTACCGAAAATCAAGCAAGAACAAAGAAAAGAAAAGGAAAACAAAACAATCAATTGTGCAGTACACAAATTTTCGTGGTTCACCCTAATTGATTAGGGCTACATCCACGGGCAACGGTAGATCATAAATTCACTGTCAAAAAGGGGAAGAATTACAAGAGAAGTGTGACTAGGGTTTTTCATCTACCCCTAACCCTAAAACAATAAGAGTTTATATATTACTCCAATACAAAATACTCCTAAATAATAAGTCGAAGATTCAAGGCATATATATCTAACAAATCTCCACCTTGCATTGAATCTTCTCCCAGATTCAAAAAATTACTTCTCAAACTTTGCCATTGCCAGCCCCATCTTCGGACTATTTGAAACTATTAACATTCAACAAATCCAAGCAATGCCTGAACTTGCTGTTAGGAACTGGTTTGGTGAACATATTCACTAGATTGTGTTCAGTGTCAACCTTCTTCACCTTGATTCTCTTTTCTGAACGGATGAAGTGATATCTAGCATCAATGTGCTTGGTCCGATCATGATGCACTTGATCTTTAGCTAAACATATAGCACTTAAACTGTCACAAAACACTATAGCTTGGTCCTGATATAGCCCAAGATCATTGACTAAGCCCTTCAACCAGATGCCTTCTTTAGTTGCTTCTATCAAAGCTATATATTCTGCTTTGTAGTGGATCAGGCAACTGAAGGCTATAAAGTAGCCTTCCAACTGACAATGGAACCATGCAATGTAAACACATAGCCAGTCACAGATCTTCTACTATCCAAATCTACAGCATAATTAGAATCTGAATAACCAACAACCAAACAATCTGTATCACCTCCATCTATGAGACCAACATCATCTGTTCCTCTTAAATATCGAAATATGCGTTTCACTGCTTGCCAATGCTCTTTCACAGGGTGACTCATATATCTACTCATAACACTAACTGAGTGTGCAATATCAGGCCTAGTACATACCATAACATACATCAGACTTCCCACTATAGTAGCATATGGTACTCCAGCCATAAACTCCAACTCTGCTTCTGATTGTGGTGCAAAATCTATAGAGAGGCGAATATTTATCGCTGAAGGAGTATTTGAAGGCTTTGCTATATTCATCCCAAATTTAGATAAATTTTTTGAATGTAGTTATTTTTTGACAAGAAGAGCTTCCGTTGCTTTTGATCCCTGCAAATCTCCATTCCCAAAATTTTTTTAGCTGCATTGAGTTCTTTCATGTCAAATTATGCACTAAGAAGTTGTTTTAGCTTCCGAATATTTGACATATTATGAGTCGCAATGAGCATATCATCTACATACAATACCAAGTAAATGTATTAACTTTCATTGAGCTTGTTGTGATACACACAACAATCATATAGACTTCTGTTGTAGCCATAATTTGTCATAAAATTATCAAACCTCTTATACCATTGTCATGGAGATTGTTTCGGCCCATATAAAGATTTCTGAAACCGACAAACATGATCTTCCTTTCCTTAAATGGCAAACCCCTCGGTGACTTATAAAAATTTCTTCTTCAAGCTCTCTGTGCAAGAAAGTTGTTGTCACATCAAGTTACTCTAATTCCAAATCCTGATATGCTACTAAGGCAAGTAGCACTCAAATCAAAGTGTGTTTGACAACTGGAGAGAAAATCTCACTATAATCAACTCCTTCTTTTTGACTATACCGTTTAGTAACTAGATGTGCTTTGTATCTTGTACCTTCATTACTTGAAATTCCTGCCTTTTTTTTAAAGATCCATTTACAACCAATTACTTTTTTTCCCTTAGGTAGCTTAACAAGCTCCCAAGTCTGATTATGAGGAGCTTTAATCTACCTACAGGGATGATCAGTAGCAATGCTATATGGTCGTTCTTGTTATTGTTTGTGCTCTGTTTCTTATTCAAAATAAGAATGTTCATTAATTGGTTTAGTAGGCGATGAACCTTTTGAATGGCTATTGCTTGTAGTTACTTCAAACTCCACCTGCTTATCAACACCATCTACTTTTTCTGAAACAATAGACTCAACAATCGGGGGAAGTATAGAGTTTTCATCAAAAATTACATTTCTACTCATAATAACTCTGCACTCAGATGGAAACCAGATTTTGTAACCTTTTACCCCAGCACCATAACCCATAAATATTCCCTTCTTTGATCTCAGTTATAGTTTACCTTCAATAACATGATAGTAAATAGGACAACCAAAAACTTTCAAAATAGAATAATCAGTGGGTTTTCCAGACCATACCTCTAAAGGGGTTTTGCAGTTTATAGCAGTTCCTAGAGAACGGCTCACCAAGTAATAAGCAGTGTTAACAGCCTCAGTCCAAAACTTTCTGGTCAATCCAATATTAAAGAGCATGCATCGAGCTCTCTCTAATAATGTTTTATTTATCCTTTCTGCTACTCAATTTTTAGTGGAATGTCTTTAACTGTACGATGTCTAGCAATGCCTTCATCCTTACAAAATTCATCAAATTCACCTGAACAAAACTCTAAGCCATTATTTGTGCGAAGACGTTTTATCTTCTTCTCTATCTGATTCTCTACCAAAATCTTCCTTTACTTGAAAGTTTTGAAAACCTCACTTGTATGCTTCAACATGAATACCCATGTTATCTTGGAGTAGTCAAAAAATATCTCGCTCCACCTAAAGATGGAACGCTAGAAGGATCCCAAAAATCAGCATGAATGTAATATAATGTTGTCTTTGTCATATGCACAACCTTCTTAAAATGAACTCGGCATTGTTTCCCAAAAACACAGTGCTCACTTAACCAAAAGTTAGATGTCGTGTGTGCCCCAATTAGGCCCCATTTGCATAGAATAGTCATTCCCTTTTCACTCATGTGCCCCAGTCGCATATGCCACAACTTGGTTCGCTCTAAAGGAGAAGTTATTGCAACTGAACCTGTCACTGGTGTTTCTTGCAAAATATACAAGGTACCATATTTGACTTCCTTCATTATTACCAATGCACCTTTGGTAATTCGAAGTACTCCACCTTCACAACTATACTTAAAACCTTTTGAGTCCAAAACTCCCAAAGAAATCAAGTTCTTTTTCAATTTTGGCACACGTCGAACATCATCTAAAGTTCTAATCATACCGTCATGCAATCTGGTCTTGATTGAACTAATGCCTATTACCTTGCAAGATGTGTGGTTTCCCATTAAGACGCTTCAACCATCCTTTTCCTCATAGGTTGTGAACCAATCTCGATGTGGGCACATATGATAAGAGCACCCTGAATCCAGAACCCAATATTCTCTGATTCTGATCGATCAATCACTAAAAGAACCATATTTTCTTTTGATGTAGAATCATCTTGAGCAACAGCAGCATGTTGAGTTTTTGCTTTATTCTTCTCTGGACATTCATTCTTCCAATGACTTGATTCTTTGTAGTAATTACAAATGTCTCGCGGATTTATAGTAGAATCTTGAGATTTAGACTTAAACCTTCCTTTGCCTTTCCAATTTCCTTTTCACTTCTCAAGATGTCCTCGCGGTTTTCAGAATTTACAGCCACCGATCCAACTACAGAACTTTCTTCGGTATTTCTAGATGCCTTATGGCTAAGCTCTCGGGTATGAAGACTGGACCTTACTTCTTCTAAAGTGATAGTATCTTTTCCAACAACAAAAGAATTCACAAAAATTTTCATATGACAGACGCAGAGAGACTAACAAAATTAGGGCAACGTCTTCGTCGTCTATTTTAACATCCACGTTTTGAAGATCCATTAAAATAGAATTTAATTCTTCCAAATGTTCTGTCAAAGGCATACCTTCCTTCATACGAAGACCAAACAAACGTTGCTTCAGTAACAACTTGTTAGTCAAGGATTTCGTCATATATAGGCTTTCCAACTTCGTCCATAGATCTACTGAAGTATCTTCATTCACCCACTTCGTAAATTATCTCATTTGCCAGACATAGCAAAATGGTTGAATGCGCCTTCTCTTCTTGTTCAAAAAAATGGACTCGTCCATTGATTCTGACTTCTTTCCTGAAAACAGTGTCCAGATCGGTTGTTGCTTCAATAGAGCACGCATCTTGATGTGCCACAGACTGAAGTTGTTCTTCCCAGTAAATTTATCGATCTTAATGCTGTGTGATGACATCTCTACACTTGATTAATAGGTTCAGACAAAACTAAAAGCTCTTATACCAGTTTGTTACAAAAAATCAAGCAAGAAAAAAGAAAAGAAATGGAAACAAAACAATCAATTGCATAACACACATATTTACATGGTTTACC
>JAOQMM010155396.1:0-11534 GCA_027563515.1 Erythroxylum platyclados | reverse complement strand
CCTATTGAATTCCTCTTAACTTTAATTCTCCTTCAACGGAGGTTCTCCTATTGCTAAAACCATCATTAAATCTTCCCTCAGCAGTCAGAATTGGAGGGAGAGGTTGGACCTATGAAGTATTTCCCAACGTCTTTTTTAGTTGTGATTCGTGGAAAACGGGATATATTGTTGCTAAATCCAAAAGTGCAAGTCTATAAGCAACCTTCCCAATACGTTGTACTACCCGATAGGGCCCAAAGTATGTCGGATAAACTTTTTCATTTGGACGCTTGGCTAAGGATTGTTGACAGTAAGGACGTAGCTTCAAGTAAACTATCTCACCAACTGAAAACTCAACATCTCTGCGGTGCTTATCAGTTGCTGTCTTCATCTTATTTTGAGCAACTACCAATTGGTGCTTCAGCTCATTTAACATCAAGTCTCTTGCAAATAGCATTTCATCCAGTGTAGAATTAGTAGTATTGGAATAGGGATACCTGATCAACGAGAGAGGATCTCTACCATATGCCACCTTGAAGGGTGTGGTTTTAATAGAAGTATAGAAAGAGGTGTTGTAACAATATTCTGCCCAAGACAACCATCGAGACCACTGCTTAGGCTGTTAACTTGCAAAATAGCGCAAGTACGCCTTGAGACACCTATTTACAACTTCACTTTGACCATCGATCTGCAGATGATATGTCGTACTCCACCTTAGCTGAGTATGCTGCAACTTGAAAAGCTTAGTCCAGAAATTACTCAAGAAAATCCGATCTCTATCAGTCACACGCAGTAAATGGATGTTTGAGAAGGATGAAATGAGCATACTTACTGAGTCCGTCCACCACCAAGATTGAATCAAATCCATAGGATTTTGGCAAACCTTCCACAAAATCCATGGTTATGTCCTCCCATATAGCTTGAGGAATTGGAAGGGGTTGCAGCAGAACAGTGGGGGAGAGTGTCTTATATTTATGTTGTTGGTAGACAGGACATTCAGCCATAAAACGCTTTATATCAGCTCGCATACCCTCCCAAAATATTTCGGAAGAAATTCTTTTGTAGGTGCGAAGATATCTACCATATCCTCCAATAGGGCTACTATTGAACTCTTCCAAGAGCTTGGGAACGAAAGAGCGTGTGTTAGGAATGGCCAACCGATCCTTGTAATATAGCAGCCGCTGACGCAAAACTCATCCCTGTTTCCCGTTCGGATCCTACTGTAGGAGGTGTTTAATAGATTGCAAGTGAGCATCTTGTTGAATCTCTACACTCAACTTGTCCCAATCAACCTAAGAAGGTAACTAAAATGGCCTGCATTTCGGCAATCAAGGGAAATCATGATAAAGCATCTGCGGCTATATTTTCCAGGGCTGGTTTATACTGCACTTCAAAATCAAATCCCATCAACTTGGTTAGCCAACGTTGATACTCACTAGCTACAACCCTTTACTCAAGCAAATGCTGAAGAGATTTTTAATCAATTCTAACAATGAAATGACAGCCTAATAAATAGTGGCATCATTTTTGGATTGCCATAATAATGGCCATAATTTCACACTCATAAACCGATTTGAAACATGACCTTCTAACTAAGGCATCGCTGAAGAAAACTACAGGTCGCCCTTTTTGGCTCAAAATGGCACCCAACCCCACTCTTAAAGCATCCGTTTCAATCACAATGTTTCCTCAAAATATGGAAGCTCTAGGACCAAAACATTTTTCATTGCTTCTTTCAGTTTCTGGACAACAAGTGTGGCTTCTTCAGTCTATTCAAAAGCATCTTTCTTTAGTAAACTTGTCAATGTTGCTGCCAATTTCCCATAATCACGAACAAACCGCCGATAATACCCTGTTAACCCAAGGAATCCCCTCCATTCCTTTTGGTTTTTCAAAATTGGCCACTCATCCGTAACTCTTGACTTTTTCGGGGTCTGCAGACACTCCTTTCTCGGAAATCACGTGCCCTAAATATGCCAACTCCATTTAGTCAAAGCAACACTTTTTCAAGTTTGCAAATAATTGGTGCTTGCGAAGTAGAGATAAAACAACACGTAAATGCTCAATATAGTCACTCATAAAAACACTGTAAATCATAATATCATCAAAGAAAACAAGCACATACCACCAAAGTAAACCCTTGAAAACACTGTTCATCAATGCCTAAAATGTCGCTGGCATGTTCGTTAACCCGAATGGCATTATAAGGAACTCGAAGTGACCATCATGCGTACGAAAAGTTGTTTTATGCACATCCTCCTGTCGAACTTGGATTTGATGATATCCGAACTTCAAGTCAATTTTAGTAAAAATTCTTTCCCCATTCAACTCATCAAGCAATTCGTCAATATTCGGGATTGGAAATCTATCCGAAACTGTCGCTCAATTCAAGGCCCTATAATCCACACAAAGTCGCCAACTCTTATCCTTCTTTCAAATCAAAAATACTGGGCTCAAAAATGGGCTCACACTTGGCCTAATTACTCCTCCCTCTAGCAGCTTAGTCACTAACTTCTCAATTTCATTTTTCTGAATATATGGATATCGATAAGGCCGCACATTGACTGGTTATGAACCTTCCTTAAGCACTATCGCATGTTTATGGCCTCTTAATAGGGGTAACTTTTTAGGTGTAGCAAACACTTCATTAAATTCTTCCAACAACTCTCTCAACATAGGCTTAACATCCTCCAGTCTTTTCTTTGTGGTTTCTAAGTAAACCAACTCCAACATTAACACTTCTTTCTCTACCTGCAATTCTTTCACCATAGCTTTTAGAGAGACTAGGGATTTTGTCAAGTTAGGATCACCTTTCAAAGTAATTGACTAACTGCCTAATTCAAATGTGATCATAAGCTTCTTCCAATCATCACATGTCTCTCCCAACATTGCTAACCATTTTAGGCCCAAAATGACATTAGTACTTCCTAAAGGTAATGGTAAAAAGTCCTCCATTGTTATGTTTTGGAGCTTCAAGACCACACCCTTTCACACAGCCATTCCTTTCAACTGTTTCCCAGAACCAATGACCACTCCATATTGTGAAGTCTCCTAAATGGGTAATTGCAAAGCCTCCATAACACCAGTGGAAATGAAATTATGCATGGCCCCGCAGTTAATTAAAACCACTACATCTAACCCATGCACTTCTCCTTTCAATTTCAGAGTCCTTGGTTCGGATAATCCCACAATAGAATTCAAGGATAATCTTATTTCTTCTAGCACCTCTATTTCATCTGAACCCATCTCCTCTATACCATCCCCTCCGTCTTCCTCACTCATTAACAACACTTGCAATTCTTTCCTTTTACATAGATGTCCAACATGCCATGTTTCATCGCAACGATAACAAAGCCCCTGTTCTCTTCAGGTCTGAGCTTCATTGGGCGTAAGGTTTTGAAATCATAGGTACCCATAAGACTGATTGGTGCTTGTGGTTTCAATTTTGTGGATGTTTTAGGGAGGTTTGGTGTTTTGGGTTGAAGTGTTTGAGTTGCTGGTGAAAGGGATGTAGGGTTTGTTTGGGGTCTATGTGACTGTTTTAGCGTCTGGTTTGAATCAAATTGAAGGGGGCTCTTTGGTAGGTTTGGTTTGGTAGGCAGTGGACAGGAACTGGTTCTTACATTCAACCAGATCTGCAGCTTCCCTAGTCTCCTTCATATTTTGTGGGTTTAAGACTAGCAGTCCAACCCGAATTTTCTCATTAAGGCCATTAATAAAAACGACAGATGTGGCGTTGTTGTCAACCCTTCCAACCGATACTGCTAAATATTCAAACTGGGCTTTGTATTCGGCCACTGTTCTGTGTTGTTTATCGGCGAAGACATGATGGAGCAAGGAAGCATCTTGTAATCCAGCGAATCTTTGCAACATCTGGGTTTTGAACTCCTCCTAACTCTCAAAAACCTTATCCCTCTCTTCAAACCTTAGCCAAGCTTATGCCTCACCTTCAAAACAAACACCCACTACCTCATGCTTCTCCACCTCTCATAAACAGTTAATGGAAAATTACCTTTCAGCTTTAAAAATCTAGGAATCAGCGCCCTCTCCATAAAACATTAACAATTCCACCCTGATTCGTTCAGCTATCACCGTCACCTCCTCTAGTGTCATCTCTTTCTCGACATTAATGGATTTCACTATGTTTTGTTGGGCGTTACTGAATTTTGCACAATTTGGGTTTTCGAGGAACGAGTTTTGTAACAGGGGTTTTAAGTGAATGTTGATTCTCTTTCATTTGTTGAGCCAACAAGGTTACGACATCTGATAGCCTAGCCACCTTTTTTTTTAAGTTCAGGAATTTCTTTGACACTTTCTTCAAGTTTTCCAATTCGGGGAATCCATTCTGGTTTTGGGCATGAACTGCTCCAGGATCGGAATAGCTCTGATACCAAAAATGATAGGATCAGAAATGTTATAGTTGATAAATGTATGGAGTACTGGTTGATATTAGATTAATAAATTGGAAATAGAGAAAAGGAAGTTGTATTGTATTGATGATGAATGGAAATAAAGATAGCGGGTGACACTAACAACATTCGAGAGGTTGCCCTCTCTCCCAAGACCCACTCAATAACAATACATTCCCAATATTCCTCACACCTTTCCCCATCCCACTATTAATAATAGACTCACTAACAATAGAAAATAAACAACTCAACAGATAAGACAAAGCAGTATAACAACCTACCACATATGACCCACATGCTCTACTAACATTCCCTGACCAAGTAACCAACATTCCCTGACTTCATACGAGCCCACTAATTCGAGCAAGCCCTTTTGTAGACATGATACTTCTTCCTTGCATAGACAAACTTAATTAGAGGCCTATTAGCAGTAGCAAACCTATCAATCATCTATTTATTATTTTTACGGGGAGAGCGAAGTAGAGTTTTAAAAGAAGAATAAGAAAGAAAATCATCTATATTGGTGGGTTGAACCATTTTGATTTTTTTATATTTGGTGTGTATTATATTTTGGTATGTGAATATTTTATCAGAAATCTGCACAAGTAGTACCATACTAGATTGTATTCTAGACCATGCATATCTAAAAAAAATATCATTGGCTATTTAGTTCAAATAACTGGCAGTTTCACCTTTTATAAAGTAATATTATGACTTATGAAGTAATATTATTTATAAGCATTCCTTTATGGATTAATTTTCATAATATCCCACTTGAGCACTGGACCACTTAGGCGCTTAGCTCCTTAGCAAGCTACATACGGAAACCTCTTTTTCTTGATGAAAATACAAAAAAGAAAGGAGAATTGGCTATGCTCGCATATGTGAGAGCACTGATATGAAGAAAGACCTCCCTAATGAGATTCCAATTATGAGGCTAAGGGATGGAAATAAACTATTTAAGGATAGTGTAGCTATTTCTTATCATTGGAAGCCTCCTTCCAAAGTTTAAGGCAAAAAGTGAAAGCCTATGGGTGGGAAGTTTATTACATTATACTACAATAAACTAATGGGAATTAAGGAGCAAGGGGAAATCAAAAAGAATGAGGATATTGCCCTAGCAACTGAAAGGACCAACCTGGATACCAATACTAAACAATCTAGTGAGTTAGTTTATACTACTCTAGCTATTGTCATAAATGAAGTTATTCCAGAAAGTTTTGGGGATGAGTAATCTGAACCCCTTGAAGAAATGAATGATGACAATGTGAAGAAAGGTGAGGAAACATCAAATCTTGGCAGCCAGGGAAGCTTAATTGTAGCTGATGGGGACAATTCAAAACTATTAAAAGAAGGAAATCACAAAGGAGCAGGAGTAAAAGATCTAAAGGAAATAAAAAATAACATGTCCATTTTATCATGAAATGTCAAAGGATTGAATTGCACTAATAGGCTCTAGGCTTTGAGGGATTTTGTATGGAAAGAAAGGCCTCTAGTTGTGGGTTTACTAGAAAAAAATAAAAATAGGTAATTTCTGAAAAAGGTTTTGGGATCTCAATGGGGAATGCTTTCTAACTATTCTCATTATGTTTAAAGGAGAATTACAATATGCTACTATTCAGACAGTGTTGAACTGGATCTGCTAAGATCTAATGGTTAAATAACATACCTAAAGGTATCATTTCTCCATAAGAAAGCAGTGGTCAATGTCTCCATTTTGTATGCTAGTAATTTTTTTTTACCAAAGGAATAGCTTATCGAGTAATCTTAAAGACATTAGCAGTAGATGCAATAGATAGCTAATGTTGTGTATATCCTTTCACCACAAGGCATGCTTTGTATTTCTTGATATTACTATCAGAATTTAATTTTATTTTGAGAATACATTTGTTCCCAATAGTTTTGTGCCCGTTAGGGAGATCCACCAAGTCCCATACTTAATTTGAACTTGAAGAAGTCATTTCTTCTTTCATTTCTTTCATCCATTTTTCTTTAGCGGGACCATTAAGATCCTCATGTACATTCTTTGGCTCATCATCTTCTTGTGGGATAATCATGTGAATTTCCACTTCTATTTCAAAACAACGTTGGGGAATAAATCCTCAATTAATGCATCACAAATGAGGTTCTTCAAAAACAAATTTATGAATCTACTGATTACTCTTACTCAAGTTAGATACTGTGGGTAAACTTTCAGTATACAATATGAATTACTTTTAAGTCAATTCTTCTATATCCAAATTTGTCCTACTAGGTTAAAGTTCCCCTTCTTGACTCCTTATATAGAATTATGTTGATCAGGAGCCTTATATAAAAATAGGTCCTTTCCTATTTCACCTCTCTTTGGAAAATCATTCTTTAAGAATGTTACATCTCATAATTCAAATTCAGTTACACCTTTACCACCTTGTTCACATATGAACATATACCCCTTCGAGTGTTTAGAGTGTTTAATGAAGATACTCTTCTTCCATCTTGGACCAAACTTCCCCTATTTATAAGAGAGATCATGAATATAGGCAGCACATCCGCAAGGTCTATGAGTTGTCATGTCAAGTTTTCTTTCTATCCACAGCTCATCATATAGGGTATTTGTAACTGATTTGGTAGGCACTCGATTAAGTACATAAATGGTAGTTAGCAATGCATCACCCTAATAGGTGATTGGCAAATTTTCTTATATCATTATAGACCTAATCATTTCTAGTAGCTTTCTATTACGTCTTTTTGTTACACCATTTTGTTATGGGGTTCTTGGAATAGCGAACTGTCTGTCTATTCCTTTTTCATCACATAGTATTTTGAACTTATCAAATAAGTAATCTTATCCTCAATTAGTTCAGAATGCTTTGAACTTCTTATCTAATTAATTCTTAACTAAATTCATGTATTTGATGAAACATCTTAATGTTTCTTATTTGAAAGAAATCAAATAGATGTAACCATACTGAGTATAGTCATCTATGAAAGTGATAAAATACATAGCCCCATGTTTTGCCCTTACATTTATTGGACCACAAATGTCATAATGAACCAATTGCAATGGGAATGAAGCTTGTGTTCCCTTACTAAAAGGTTTTCTAACCATTTTACTAGCTAGACAATGTTCACACATAGGTATATCTATTTAAATTATATTACCTAAATTAACCCTCTTTAGTCAATTGTATTATTTGATTTTGAACAATATGATATAGTCTAACATGCCATAAGATTGCATCATTGTTAGAAGTACTAGATGATGTAACTAATGTATAACTAACATTATTATTTATAGTCACAACATCTAGTTCAATAAAACCATCAAACATAGAACCATGACCATATTAAATATTTCCTAAGTACAAATCCATTCCATCATTGTGGAAGTTCACCTCAAAACCAAGTTTATTTAACATCAACATAGAAAGAAGATTATGACGGATCTGTGGAGCATATAACATTTCATGTAGGATGAGGGGTTGATTACCACGCATGTCTAATATGCATGTGCCTATCCTTTTGTATAACTACTTTGGAATTGTCACCTACATAAAGTTATTTCATTCCATGTGAGATCTTTTGAATCTCTTGAAGGCATTCTATCCTTCACTACATGGTTAGTTTCTCCTGAGTCTGCAATCTACAAATGATGTGATTCAGCCAAAAAAAAAAAGAACAAGAAATATTCACTAAACAAATGTTTGTACTATAATCTTGTACCTTTTTAGGCTCATTACAATCACGAGCGAAGTGACCATTATTCACACAATTATAGCACTTGACACATTTCATGTTCCTCTTTTTAAAGGGGCGCTTACCCTTTCCATGTTGATTTCATTTGGCCTTTTTGGAATCCTGAGCAAATGGCAGTGTCTCTTATTTTTTGTCCACTTATTATAATCATGATACTTGTGCTTCTTGTTCATAGCTCTATATGAGCTAGAGCCAATTATATATACCTCAGAAGACATCTTTAAAGCATCCAAACCCCATTCTTCCAATATGAGATGTCTCGTAGCATCTTCCACAGGCTTAATGCTCTCATTATAAGTCAGATGCATCTTTATAAGCTCCCAAATCCTAGTCAAAGAGTGAATTATAACTTGCACTTGTTGCTCATCAGACAATTTGTGACCAACATCTCTCAGGTCACTTATCATATTTGACATTTACCTCAAATGCTTTTGCATTGTATGATTTGGACGCTTCTTGTATGTATCAAACTTGATAGTGAATGACCTTATCTTGGTCACTAAGATTCCCTCAAATTGTGTAGCTAATGCAGACCATATATCCTTAGCAGTTTCATATTTTTTGAAATCATGCATGATGTCATTATTTATACTACTCAACAACGTAATACGAGCTAATAAGTTGTTCTTCTTCCAAAGCTCATATGCATCACAGTCCCTTTTATGTTAGGTCGTATTTCCCTCCTCAAGAACATCATGAGTCATGTTCAATGGCTCAAGAGCCTCTTACTCCTTTAACATATGTTGGATTTTCATGCTCCGCATTTCATAGTTATTACTGTTGAGTTTCTCTCCCTTATTGAGTTTAGTGACAATGTTCTTTGAAGCAGTAGCCACTGTTGGAAGACCAAGTTTCCACAAACAACAGAAAATTTATTATGCATGTCAACATTATATAAATCATGTAAAGGGTGAGTAATCAAATGTCAAATGCTTATGTAATCAAAATATCACTTATATGTTCAATCAATATTCATATTAAAATTGAATACCAATTGTCCCATTCTACACATATTTGTTATGTATAGTACATATCATATATGTTATAATATATCAACCAGGTGTATTCATAAATGAACAAACTATATCAAGTATATCATAACATATTTCATATTACATAAGTTGTTTGTTCAATACACATTTTGACTATAAGTAATGAATCCTACGTAGAATAGAGTTAATAAGTTCACACATGACAAAGTTTACGAAGCTCGATATGAAATATATCTAACAATTTCTATAGGGAAACTTATAGGGTACAAGGTTGTAATTAGTTCCCTTTTTCAAATTTATTTCATAAATGTCATCACTAGTCAATCATATGCCTTTATTTTAGGCGTTTTCATATTCTATAGCATTCTCAACAGTTCACCTTCAATTTGTGACGATATTGAAAGTAAAGTCATATATATTACGTCAACTTGTGCGTCAGTCAAACAACCATTGAAATATAATTTTTGCATTAAATGATTAACTGTAATCATGTATTTTGTCATATCTTCATGTACCATTCGTATGTTGAATAACTGCACTAACATAATAATAACATATCTTATTAATGTTGCAATACAAAGAAATATATGTGTCCTATGAACAATAAGCATTCTCCAAAAAAACTAATTTTCAGACATAAGAGGCTTATATGTATACTTATAAAATAAATGAATTATTTTATTATCATAATCAGAACCTTACTCTTAAAATATAATTCATAACTTTAGTTGATTAAATTCAGTTACTTAAAAATGTATTTGTAGTTTAATTTATCATGTAAGGCATTTTCATACAATTGAAAACTTGCTTTAATTGAATCAGAAACTTATTGTTAATTTGTTTAATTAAAAATTATTTCTAATTATTATATATAATTTTTTTAATTAGAAACTCATGTTTTATTATAATTCAATTTATAATAATAACAAATCGAGTTCAATCCCAAAACTCCCCAACATCTTGATGCCCACCCACCTAACCACAAATTAGTAAATTACGGACAGTCACAGTAGCCAGCACTACAATTTGGGAGTCCGAAACATCAACCACCCACACAACCCACTGACAGTGAACGCCGGTGGAGGACCGCTCCTGACGCTCCCACTGTTTCTGGCGGTGACTGGTGTGGGATGCTTTCCCACTCCTGCAGAAATTTTTTTTCTTATGTCAGACCCGACGGCGATTGGTGGTGAAATGGAGACCCATTCTCACCGCCGTCATCGCCTGGGAGCCTTGGAGGGACTGAGGGTCGATACTGTCGGAGACACATTCTTCCCGCCGTCCTGTCATCGCCTGGAAAGGGGTTCTCTTGTCGGCCATCAGTTTAAGGAAGCGGCTGGTGTTAAGGGAGGAAATCATCACCTTCGGTTGCAGCCGTTGTTGGCCCCTGCTTCCATTGGATGAAAGGGACCGGCGGTGGATGGCTGGACAAGAGCAGAAAAGATGACAAAATGTCACGTGAAAATTTTAGGGTTTCATACGTATGGACTGGACTTGAATTGGGCCAACATTTTAGTGGGCTAAGGACAAATACATAGTATTTGGACTTAATTTAAAACCCATATAAGAATCTAATTACGTTTTCTGCGGCTTTAGGCCATCTTAAAAAAAATATATGAGCCAAAATTTTAAGCTACGAGTTTGGATTTATAATTAAATATGGTTTCCATATATATACATTATATATGGTACTGAAATTTAGATATTAATTTAATAATACTTAAAAATAAACAATTTTGAAGATTATATTTGTCATTATCTTGAGAATAAAAAAAATGGAATTATTAGTCAATCAAATACAAGTATTCTTTAACGTAATAACATGATGCAAATATAATGTTCGAAGATAATCACAATAATTATAGGATAACCACATAGATGAAAAGGATTTAACTATAATACGATGGATAATCTTAGTTCAGAGACTGAAACTGTTGTTGGGCCACTGGAATTGGGCTGGAACATAACATATTGTTCTTTTATGGAGAAAAACGCCCTAATAAATTCTCCATCTTCATTAAATTGTCCGTCTTTAGTCCTTTTCATAAAATAAATATCAGCATCTAAATTGTAATTTGGACAAATTAACTAGAATTATTCATACGGTGAAATTACCTCTTAGATAAAGTTAATGAGATCACTGGATTGCAAGAATATAATGTAAAAGTCAGTACTTTAAATTAATGTTTAAAAGTTAAATTGATCTCTTGTAAAATTTGTAAAAATTTAATCTTAAGTAGAAAATTTTCAATATATATATTATGTTGTATATATAATGTGATGAAATGATAAAAGAAATGTAGGCTAATTAGTCAAAGTTTGGGTTTTATTATCAAAGTTTGAATCTTATCATCAAAATTCCTTAGCAACTATACATAATAATCATACTAGAAGCAATAAAACAAGTTATAATCATATA
>JAOQMM010155328.1:0-11542 GCA_027563515.1 Erythroxylum platyclados | reverse complement strand
GGAGGAATATTGAGTCTTACCCAGAAGAGAGGATAGATGGTAGAAGGCTGGGTTGGCTTGAAGAGAGAGTGAAGTTTCTGGAGAAGAGAATCGTGAGGTAAAGAAAGTAAAAATGAGCAAGTTTTGGAGAGGCAGGTGAAAACAAAGAAGAAGTGAACTTGGGAGTGGAGTCAAGGATAAAAATGTCTTGAAAACAAAAACTTATTCTTGGAATAGATAAAGATAGGTTGAGATTGTCTTTAGGTATTCCAGAAAGTCAAGGAATATCTAAACCTAGGAATAGTTATTCTATATAATTTTTTTAACCAAACAAAGGCATAGACCATTTTTAAGAATACATCAGGAATAGCTTTACTATTCCAGTGAACCAAACAGGCCACAAGTGATAGGGGAATATAAATGTATGAGTGTAGCTTTATCATCTTATTACACTGCCACTATCCAATTACTATAATTCTTAAATAATATAGAATTTCAACATATTCTGTGAGGAGAAAATTGGGAGGAGAATGAACTTTCATAGATAGCATCTGAATTGAAAATATTTGAAACCTTAATCTATATATGTATCGTAGTAAAACGAAGGTCTAACCCTTCCATTTATAAGTGAGGAATTTCACTAGATGTCTTTAATATTGATAAAGAAGTTGCCCACGATTGGAGGTTAGAAATTAAATACTTTTTGGATAACCCTAGCAAGAAAATGTTGTTCAAACTTAAGTAACAATCACTCAATTTTATTTTGATCAAAGGAATTTTGTTTCATTAAGGAAATGACGAACTTCTTTTAAAATGTCTTGGCATGCTCGAAGCATCAACAATAATGTGGCAGGTTCATGAAGGGGTAGGTGGAGCATATTAATATTGAATAAAAATGAGGTGGCTTATATGTTGACATGGGTATTATAGGCCAACCATCTTGAAATATTACATTCATATTCCAAAAGTTGCAAATAGTGTCAGAAGTATGGAAGAACTCAGAGAATTCCTGTATTAGAGTTACATTGTATAGTTAAACTATGTCTATTTAGAGGATGGGCCATTAATCTTAATAGGAAGATATATCCACCATCCTCAATGAGTCGCAGTTTTATTTTTTTGGCTACATAATGCTTTACTAAGTGGCTGGTGGCACAAATTTTAAAATAAAGTTGATCAAAATATGTAGTCAAATTCATCAAATAACAAATTATTCATCAGTTTGGAATTCCTTAGTCAATTACAAACAATCAAGCAACTATATTTAAAGACCAGAAAGTTAAGGGTTCACTAAAGATTATGGGGCAAAATTATTGAATTTGACTCTATATTGTGCTCAGGTTAATGGTCAACCTGAGGCGTCTAACAAAATAATTATTAAAATTCTAAAGAAAATGTTAGAAGATAATCCAAGAGAATGGCACAGAATTATGTTTGAAACCTTATGGGCATATCATATTTCTAATCGTACTACCACAATGGTTAGCCCATTTGCCTTAACATATAGACATGATGTTGTCCTCCCTATGGAAGTGGTGGTTCCATACCTGAGAGTAACTAAACAAAACACTTTAGGTACTTTTGAGTATTCAAAAGCGATGGTAATGGATTTAGAGGATTTAGATAAAATGCAACTTAAATACTTGAATAATATGATTATAAAAAAGGGAAAAGTGGAAAAATTCTATGATAAAAGAATTCGTAGAGGAGAATTCCAAGAAGGGAAACTAGTGTGGAAGTTTATCATACCATCCGGATAAAAGATGAGAATATTGGGAAGGACCATTTAAAATTCACAGAGTTTTACATGGAAATGTCTATTAGTTATCTAGTTTAGAAGATGAACATCATAGGCATTTTATTAATGGAGAGTATTTAAAACCTTATATACCTACCTTTTTAAAAAAGTATGAGGATCAAGGAATGATAGCTAGTTCTTGAAATAAAATAAATTTAGCTTAATATTCAGAAATCAAAGTTCAAAGCACTGTTAGAAAATAGTAAGAATTTAACAAGAATAAATAATTTTATAACTGTTATAAGTCAAAAGACTGAATTTCACCATATTGATTAATGTATGACACTTTGTCCTCTTTGGCTTGCTGTACTTGCTGCTTATAAAAGCTAACTTTATCCTTTTGTAGCACCAGTGATTTTCCCAACTCTGTACTTGTCTGCTTAACTTCATAAAATTCCTGGTTGAGTTCTTGTCCATCTTGTTTGAGGGTTTCTTGTCTCCCTCTGATTAGCTTGATGGCTCATTCATGCTCAATAGCTTCATTTCCCAAGGAATCAAATTCATTTTTTAGCTCTTAAATTTTGGTTAAAAGACTCTTACCTTTAGTCTCTTCTACATCTTAGTCCATTCTACTTCAATGATAAAGATAACTTGTTTTAGTACATAACTTAATCTTGGAAATAATTTTCAAAGCAAGCAAAGACTTTCTTAACTTTGCTTAGAAGTCCCCAAATAGTGGATGACTAAGTTGTAAAACCAACATATGGCAACATACTTAAAAAGAACTACGTCTAATTTCAGTTAGGAATTGCAACTATTGTTGCATGGTCAATTTTAATGACTCATTGAATGTTGTTAGATCTAGTTAATTATGGGTGTGGCATTATAAGGAAGCTTAGGAAAAAGATCTAAAAAGATCAAACTGAAGACTTCCTATGAGGTTATCGTTGTAGACTAAACATCTTTTGTCTATAAGTTATAAAAGAAATTCATTAACAGACTATCATGTCAACATATAAAATAAAGGAGTTCTTGTCTCACCTTTAGTGGAGAAACTTCACTGGCTTTTAGGTTAGGAGAAGCCTTAATCTTTCCAATTTTAGTTATAAAGGGAATGAGGGAGCAAGAAAGTTTGATATTGTGTCATCTATAAAAAAAATAGATTAGGGAGAATTCATAATGGAAATAAAGTTATAAATAATAGAAGGATGTTTCATACCATCACTAACTCCTTCAACAACCTTCTCAAGAGTAGAAGAAGTCCCTTTTAGAGGAAGAGTGTCTTCAATAGAGAGTTTGGTGGTTATAGATTCTTTGAAAAATTTAAACAAAGAGCGAATGGACTTCCTCGTAGAAGGTCTTAAAGCTAAAGTTTTGGCTTTTTTAGAACTAGCAACTTCTCTTTAAGTTCTATTTTAGAAAGAGGACTAGGAACTACTTCTTTCTGAGAAGAAGGCTGACTTTCTTATTTATTTTCAAAATTTAAGATTCTAAAGTCTATAAATAAATAAAATTTAAGAGAATTTTTTAAATTAAGAATGCATGAGTATAGTGGGATACCTCTAAGAAGTGCATAACTAGGCCGAATGACTAAAATCTAAAAGCTTTTAGGCCACCAAAAGTGGTAACCTTCGATGTTAGCCATATTGGAAACAACAATCTTGCATTTCAAAATTCAATAGTGATTAAAAATTTCCTAGAAAAATTTGTCATTGACAGTAGTTTCTTCGAAAGGCTGTCCTACTGGATAGTCCAAGAAATATAAAGTAGGAGAAATTCTCAAAGATAGGTCGAGTTACCTACTCCATAAGTAAGGGAGACACATTTCAAAACCCTAAGGTTATAATAAAAGGGTCAAGTATTATTGCTTTGTCATCGCTGATAATGAAAACTCTAAGGTAGGTATAAATAAGGAAAAGCTTTTAGTAGATAGCTGAATAGGAGGACTCAAAATTTTTGAAGATTTTTAACTAGTAAAGATTGATCCATAGACCGAGACTTTAGAGACAACAAAATATTAAGGATGTCCTTAGGAGACTTACTACAACAACTAGTAGACAACCAAAGGCGAAGAAAATCAGGAAATCTAGGGTCAGAAGAAGGTAAACCTTCTCTGTCCCTAAGCTCAGGGAAATCAAAAGAACATTTAAAAATGCCAAAACCCAAAGTAGGAATTTCTTCAACCAAGCAAACAAAGTCCTCTTTGATAATAGACAATCTAGTCAAGAAGAAAATGTTTTTTATAGAAGAAAAAGCATGCCCAAAGGTAAAGAAAAATGAGTTATATGAAGGACTCAAGAATTTCATAATCACAAATACAAGATTATGTAGATACTCTATATAATTCTTGGAAAGAGTTGTCAATCGCAGGATGCCTTGCCTCTTTTAGACTGAGTGATTTGATAGTTATAACATGTATACCTATTTAACCCATTAGTCTACATTCCTAAGCCAGAGTTTAAGGGATTCAGGGGGCCTGAAACAAAGCGAATTTCATAGAGAATTTTGACTTACTTGTTTATCCTAAATAAGGAAGCGATGGATGAGAAGCATCTATAGGGAGATAAGTCCCAATAGTAAGAGTAAGACCGCATTCATGGTCGAAGTGAGGATAGCCTTCAACAATGCTAAAAATAGGATTTTTAATATTAAAAGTAATAGGTAGAAAGAATATTAAAATGTAAGATTTCTTTGCCTAATTCTTATAAAAGGTAAAAAGGCCTCAAATGGAATGGAGACTACTTTAAAACAAGTAGAATTAGGGAAGTCTTAGGGACTTTTGGAAAATGCTGGAATTAGACATATACGTTAATGGCATTCAACTCAGCACATTCTATTAAGGATGAAGAAGAAGCGTGAACGGAAGAAGCCATGGTTGCAGAAGTCATAAGAGTTGAGTGTGGAAGTCAGAGAAGAGAATAAAAGATTGTTTGAAAGCTAAGGTAAAAAGTGAAGAAGTAACTAAAGTTTTTATAATGTAGAAATGTTGGAATCCTAAGTGAATAGTAAAATGTGAGAATTTAAAGGGATTTACTATCTTCTATAAAGGATAGGGAATTAAGGATTTCAAATTTGAATGATCTCAATATAAACCTTGGATCTAATATATCTTATCTTTAAAACATTGTTTGAGCTTTAGGAGACTCCCCATAAATGATGTTATTTGACTCACCTCACGAATTTAGCCTAGAATCCTACAAGTTTTTGAAATGGAATTCGAAGTCTAGTTAGAAAATCAAGAGAGTTTTTCTACCAACCAAACATATGCAGAGGGCAATTGTTGATAGCCAAAAATAAATTCAACCTATTTGGCCCATAAGTGAAAGGGACCTAAATACTAAAAGTCTTAGAGGTCATTTAGCAAGAGAATTCATGCATATGGGAATCAATTGAGAAGTCCAAAATTCAAGAATTCCAAATAGTTAATACATAATTGACATACGTTCTTCTAAAAATAGTGCAGGGGCAGTTAACTAAAATATAAGAGAATGAACTAGAAGTTGAAAAAATAATGGAAGATAGTTAACAAGAATATGGTTAAATGGGTTGAAAGTTAAGTAGTTACAGAATCCAAAACGTGGAAGTTAAGGAAATTATGGCAGGTAGTTAACTAAAATATAGGAAAGTGGGTAGTTATAACTAAAAACTTATTGAGACTGATAAAACTATAAATTAACTAGCACCATGGCAAGGGAAAAGAGACTGAACATAACACAATCTCCAAACCAACACAATCACAGTACAAAAAATACTCACTCGCTGGTCAAATCGATCAATATATTTCAAACATATTTTATTATTTTTTAAGTTTATTTACTTTGTGAATTCACCTTTGTTTTATTGAATTCTCTTATGTAGTGTGTGATCCTTTTACAACAATCAATTTCTTCACTTTAAATTTCATTTCAACATATTTTAGTAGTTTTGTAGCTTAGAATTTTATTTTTTAAGTTTTTTGAAGCTCACTTATATCATCAACAAGAAGTCTGGTACAAACTCTGAAAAAAATTTTCGTTGACACGCTTGCATTCTAAATTAACACCAAACAGAAGCTATAGGAAAAAAATCATAAACTCTTGGAAACTAAACTAAGAAAAGCAAGCTGCAAAAGATCCTATAGGAGCATCATGAAAAATCTCAAAAAATTTATAACACATGAAAAAAGAAAACTCCCCTCAAATCTTGTAATGTTGTTAGTGCAGATTTAGAGTAGATGATAATTCTAGGTGTGTTTGTATTTTAAATTCAATTGTATTTTTTATTAATATAATTCTTTTAATTTTATAGAAAAAGAAAAATTATCTTTAATGACATAAGAAAAACATTCATCTAAGTATTGCATGTCAAAGAGATTTTTTCACCATCCAAAAGCACATTTATTAGTGATGATATGGATGTAGACACCAACAACCATGTGAGGTAAAAAAAAAAAAACAATTCTTTGTATAGTTGGATAAAGTACAGAATCAACAGATTCATTGGTACAATTCCCTTATAATATCTCTCTCTTTTTCTTTTTTTTTGAAGTTCTTCTGTTGGTCTAATATAATACCAAAATGAGATGAGAGATTTTGGCCTAGTTAGTACATAACAATTCAATTTAGCGTGGATATATTGACTTTTAATTTAATGTATAAAACGAACTACACAGCATTTGACGTGACTTATCAATATGTATGAATGATTGATATTTTATATTAAAGGGCAATTATTTTTTAACAGGTAGAACAGGGAAAAGGAAAACAACAGTTGAGCTACCATTGGCATTAATTGATAAAATACAGTGATTTTTACTTTATAAAATGCAATGATGTCCTTCTTTCAATCAAGTCTGCTCATGTTTTTTCATTAAAAAAGGCAATAGTTGGTAACTTATGCTACAGGGGATAAAAAATGGGCATCACAAAACTAAGAATCTCAATTAGGAACTTGAAACAACAAAATTTGATCTAACACATCATTTTTGGTGGAGAATAAGAACATGAACAAGAAGGATGTGGCATGGTCTCCTACCAAAAGCTAGAATTCCTGCCAAGTGCCAACTGTTGGTACCATGATTACATTTTAACCACTTTTGCTTTTTTAGTCAAATTCTGCGCAAAACTTGTATGGATGACATCTATCAGTCAACTCCAGCTCAGATAGATTAGATACTGGACATGAACTTGTACAATTGAGACTTCATGCAATTTGGTACCGACACATCGTTCGTGTTCTTGTACTTGAACAATTATTATTTTACAGGAGTGCTTGGTGAAATCTTGTCTTTTGTATAAAGAACGAAAAATCCTTTCAGTGGTGGGACAATATTGTTTAAAATGAACTACGCTAATCCAGCTCTATCTACAAGCCTCAATTATTTTTAGGATAACTTGATAAAAATATTATCTCAAACAAATTGAAGGTAACACGAATTTCATTTCGGATAAAAACACTTCAAAGACACAAACAAGTTTTATATATTAACGCGGCATTTCTACTCAACTTAAATTTGAGAAAGATAACTCTTTTGCCTCTCCAACACATGATGGAATGAAACAGGTCTTGTGAAATGCAACGGGCTTTGCCTTTGCTCTCCAGTCTCATATCCGTCATCTCCCCTCTAGCTCTGTTCTGGACAGTCATCCTCTACTCACAAGCTCGTCGTTGTCCTCTGCTCTTCTCTCTGTTGTCTCCTCACCTCCAGCTCATCAGTCGCTCACTGTTGCCGTCAGGACACCGTCATCAACTCCTCTCATCAGCACTCTTCACTCTTCAGTTATATCTTGAATTGTGACTTGAACATAAAGCCTCTACTGAATGTATGTTTAAGAAATGCATTGTATGTTTGAGAATGATAATTTATGATTTGCATTCCAATTATGTGCATGTTGAGTTGTAGATGGGGCTTTTCAAGATTTGTGATATTTGTGATAACAATAAAAAAAATGAGTTCAATATATTGGAATGTCGGCAAAATATTTTAAGTTTACTTATATGTTGTAGGTAAAATATTTTGCAAGAGATTCACTTGGTTATAATATTGAGTTGTGACAATTAGTAAAGTTCATTTAAATCTTCTCTCATACTTTTAACAATTTTCTCATAATAACAATTTATAACAAAATTATAAAACAATACTCTTGTTTTAGTACCTAAGCTTCAAATTTTTTTAAAATACCACTACCTTATTGATTAATAATCATGTATCACCATATTTAATTATCAAACCATATTTTTAATAGAGGACAACTTAATAAAAATCTTAATGGTCCCTATCTAAATACATTTAATATTTTAAATTAAATATTAGAATATAAAGGTTGGAACTTGCATGAAGGAACTTATTATTAAGTTGTATCTATCCAAATTATTTCATATCTTGAATGTGAAGAATTTTGGCATTAGTATCAACCATATGGATTGACTTTTATTTGTTAATTAATTATCTTGTATTATTAATTACATGTTTTACTACATAACATATAAATACAGGGAAGTTTAGGTGCTATAATTCAACCTCTTTACAAAGATTCGACGATCCAGCTTGGGCCCATATAAGATTAGTTGCTAGTATAAAGAACCATAATATTTATTTGTATTGTAATAAACATTTAAAAGGTGGGAAAATCACTAGATTCAAGAAACATTTAGTTGGGATTGTAAAAAAGTTAGCATGATGTGAAATAACAAGTGAAAAATTTGCTTAAAAAGTATCATAATAAAAAAAAGCAAAGATTAAACTACGAAATTGTTAGTGAAAGTTCTTTTTGCTGTGATCAGGATAATACTAAGAATGTTAAAGGTAGTATCCCTACCCAACAAGAAGGGATTGCTACAACTGATATGAGAAAGAGGAGGAGACAATGTCTAATTGTTTTACTTTATAAACAACTCTTGAAACTCAACTTTCAATTTGAAGTGAATTACAATATAAAGAAACAACAAATAATATGGACATGACAATGGCTAGATGGTGGTATGATGTAGGTGTGTCATTCAATGATACTTAGTTTTATTATTAGTAGCCTACAGTGGATGTTACTACCTCTTATAATCTAGGATATAAAGTTCATTCAATTGATGACTATAGAGGTAATCTTCTAAGTTATTTTGTTAGTGAAATAAAAAGTTATTTGAGTTAAATAAAAATAATTTGGGCAACTTATAAGTGTTTAATCATATGTGATGGTTGGATAAATAAAAGACATGATCTCATTATCAATTTTTGGTTTGCTCTGCTAAGGAGGCAATATTTTGAAGTCTATTGATGCATCTGGTCTTATAAAGAATAATGATACTTTATTAGAGATATTTGTTAAAATTGTCCATAAAATTAGGCTTAAAAATATTGTACGGTTTATTACTGGCAAGTATATTTCTTATAAAGCAACTAGGAAGAGATTATAAAGTATGTATAATTATTTCTATTGAATTCCTTGTGTTGTAAATTACATTAAACAAATGTTGAAAAATATAGGAGATGTTGGATACTTTCATATCATTAATGAAATTGTGTAGAAAGTGAGAAAAGTGACTAAGTTCATTTATAATTGTGCATGAACTTTGAATTGATAATAAAAGATTTTACTAATAGTAGAAATTTGTGTCGTTTTGCTATTACAAGATTTGCAACTAATTTATTATTACTTTAGTCTTTTGAGAAAATGAAGAAGGAGCTTAATCAAATTTTTACAAGTGATAAGTGAGTTGAATCTCAACAAATTAAGTCTAATGTTGGAATCGAGGTTTTTAAGTTTATACTTGAAAAACATGAATACAACAACAACAACAGCAAGAACATCCTGGTAGAAATCTCGCTGAGACGTGAGATTTGAGGAGGTCCAGAAATATATAGCCTTACCCCTAACTACTAGAGAGTCTATATTTGATAGACCCACAGGATAAGAAAAAAAGAAAAAAGTTTTGAGAACTATTAAAAGAGAACAAAAGCCAAAAATATAAACAAATAATTGTATAGAAAATAAAAATGGGACAATAAGAATAAAGAAATTCAAATTAAAAATAAAAAGATAAATAAATATATAATAAATAATGAATAAAAATAATAATATATATAAATAAATAAGTAAAATAAATAAAATAAATAATGAAAAAACACAAAGAATAAAAATAAAAGATAAAATAAGTAAATAAATAAACAGATAAGAAAGAAGACAAATAAATAAATAAAGCAAACAAGCAATTGAAAGAGAAAAGGAACAACAATACTTAACTAAAATGACTAAAGGGCAAATACTACAACTAAAAGTGTTTAGGCTAAATATAAGACATAAGAATCTAAGAAAAATGTTTAGAAGACCTTTAAAAAAGAAGAGGACCTCTCTATGAAAGATCCTCTACCAATATCCTATTTCATCAAAATTTCCTATTAAGGGTCAAGTACTTGGTAAACTCTTAGCATAGTTATATCATTTTTGATCACCTTTCCCCAATTCTTCTTAGGTCTTTCTCTTCTTTTTTTTTTTCCTTATAGTCCTTAAGTATAATCCTTTTACATCTTCTCATTGGAGCATCAGGATGTCTCCTGTTAACATGTTCGAACCACCTAAGTTTTTTCTCCCTTAATTTACCATCAATTTTAGCCACCCTCAGTTTATCTATTACCACTACATTACTGACTTTATCTCTTCTTATAAGGTTACACATCCAACGAAGTATCCTCATTTCCACCACTATTAACTTATGACTATACACATGTTTGATGGGCCAACACTCCGCCCCATAAAGCATAGTCGACCTAATTACTAAGTGGTAGAATTTACCTTGTAGCTTGAGCGGTTTCTTCTTGTCATATAAAACTCCTGATAAACTCCTCCGTTTAAGCCACCTTGATTTGATACGATGAAATATGTCTTCATCTATCTCACCATTAATTTAGATGATGGATCCAAGGTACTTAAAACAATCTTTATATGGTATAACTTCTGAACCAATTTTTATCTCCACTTTTAATCCCACCCTATGGCTTGAAAAGTTACACTCTAATTACTCCGTCTTAATCCTGCTCAATTTAAAGCTTTTTAACTCTAGCATATCCTTCCAAAGTTCTAGCTTAGCATTGACACCCTCCTTTGTCTTATCCACTAAAATAATGTCATCAGCAAACAATATACACCAAGGCACATTCCCTTTAATATTCTTCGTCAGCTCATCCATCACTACTGAAAATAGGAAGGGGCTCAACGAAGAACATTAATTTGGTTGCAATGTCAATTTGTTATTCGAGTTTGTAAGACTTTGGCGAGAGTACTCCATAGGGCTAATGGTAATGAAAAGGCAAAAATGAGTTACTTTATTGACGTCATAGAACGGGCAAAGGAAGTAATCAAGGCCATCGAAAGAAAAAGTAAGTCTTTCTTGTATACATCTTATCTTGCAATCATGAATGGAAGGCAGAAATGGTATTAACTATCACAATAATTGTTTCATATGAGATAATACAAGATTTCCTTAGCTTATAAATAGAGGTATATAAAGACATATGTGGTGATTTTGGGATATTCATTGCAATACATCAAAATAAGTGTATATTTTTTAACTTTTGTTATTTGTTTAAAATTAATCATCACTTTATTTTGTTTATAAGATTACTTTTGTTGTTTTACAGTTGCTTGCTAGGACTAATTTAGGAGTGGTGTTCCAAAATTGCAAATATTTGTAATTAGAATTAACTATCACAACAATTGTAACACACCATTTCCATAGAGTACATACCCGAACACCCGGCGGATATCCAGGAACATATCCCATGAGAATGGCATGTTAGAGCAATCACATACAATCAAATTGGCATCATATGTAACACAAGCATTTGGAAACAGC
>JAOQMM010155221.1:0-11553 GCA_027563515.1 Erythroxylum platyclados | reverse complement strand
AACAAGTATGTACCAGAAAAGGAAAATCTGTAGCTTGGGGATGCGTTGTACCGAGAAAGCGGTTTTAACTTGACTCACAGTTAACATTGAAAATGCATGTTGTGTACTGTACAAAAGGAAGTTTTGCGGTTAACAGTTGAGAAGTCCGAAGTGAAGAACTAATACTGTTTGATTTCATCATTCTTAAACACGTGCAATATTTAGACACTACAACATGACATCCTTGGCTCGTGTCATGATGTGTAATGGATTATATGCTGAGAAAGACAGTGAAGTGATAGACAGGAAATTAGTAAAAGCTAGTGTTTTTCTTGTGAGAAATTAAAAAATTCATTACCGATAATAAAAATTTTAAGAACGCAGCGATTGGAGAGTAAAAACTCTCCTGCATCGACTTACCAAAATGACGACGTTAAGGACACAACGTCGCAGATACATAATAAGAAACGACAGCGTTGCAGATAATAGAGGAAGATTTAACAAAATGGTGGCATTTTGTAAAAGAGGCAAAACTCCTCTCCAGCAGAGTATCGCATCTTTAAACATTACCCAATTAGAGTTGGGAGATTTGGAGACTTCGAGGGAATTGCCTTCAGGAAGTGTTGGAATATCAACGGTATAGCCTCCTTAGTTTCTAGTCATTCATTTTCTTCTTTTAAAACCACGATTGCTAGGTTTGGATTTTAGCTTAAATAACTCTCAGGATCTAGGCATGTAGGGGCAATCTCAGTCCAGGTAAGAACACAAGCTCCATATTCTCTTGCTAAGGATGATAATTTTTAGCCCATAGGCTTAAATTTAGTTATTTTTAATAGCACGTCCTATGAGTTAGACCCAGGCCCGTGTTGACTGGAGGCTAAGCAAAATAAAATCATTTTATTTGGAAGAATTGAGCCTCGGGTAAACACGGGCTTGAGCAACCCAGACTCAGATTCAATTAAAAAAAGTTGTTTTATATTTTTAATTTTAAAAAAATATTTTTAAAAAGTTGGCGGGGCTGGCTCATTGTCATCCCAACTAATTCCTGACTTCTTGATAATGATTAGATACCATAAGCCTCAGGTAAGTTTGGGCCTGGGCAACTCAGACTCAGACTCAATTAAGAAAATAAGTTGTTCTATATTTTTAATTTTAAAAAAATTATTTTTAAAAGGTTGACGGGGCTGGTCGATTGCCATCCCTACTAATTCCTGACTTCATGTTAATGATTAGATACAATGAGATCAAGTTGTGGGGAGATCTACTACTCCAAACTCCTTCCTTTGTTTACCTCTTCAGGTGAGTCTTCTCCCTTTCTAATTATGTACTTAATGATTTGATTATTGCACTGTTAATCTTCATGTGCTTGAGTTGCTTTGATTATAAGAAGTATGTATCATTTGTATGTTTATTTGTTCTTAGTCCTATTGGTTGACTATGGCGAGCTTCCCTATTCTTTAGGTGTAAGAGTCTTCCAATTTTTTTCCAATTCCTTTCATCTCATTCGTTGTTCTTCCTTTTGATTCGAATTCCATAATAATAGCTGCCTAACTTCTACATATTGTCCTCTGATCAGAATAGTGGCATTTAAAGGAAGTGCTCACTTAATTTTTGCTTCCTCTTAGCACAGTATATGAATTGTTGACATTTCATGAATTTCTATGCATGATTAGTGTGTTCATCTTTACAATTACTATCAACTCCATCAAGCTATTATGACATAATTAAATTCTCCAAGAATGCACCAGCCTCTGCTATAATTCTTTATCATCTGGTTGATAATAAGTTATTCTCTTGTACTTGCAATTGTGAGCTCAATAAGAGAACTTAAGCATCTAGATTTACCTACAAACCTTATGTTATTTCTCTCTTTCCATATCCCTTGGAGATAAGTTGTTGTTGCCACTATATAGATTTCCTTATCTTGCTTGGAACTATGCATTTGTAATATCTCTTGTAAGGTATCAGTTAGGTTGCTTTGGCTACAGCTATTGTGAATAAAGATGAAATTCTGTGTCATACCTCTTTAGAGAATCTGCACTTGAAAAATAGATAATCTCTATCCTCCTCCTCCAAATTGTATAGTACATAATGTTTAAAAGAGGGTAAAACTTTAGTATATCCATAGTGTTGAGTTTATTCAGCATAGCTAATCAAAGAAAAAAGCTAGCATTCGGTTTAAGAACCTTTCTCCAAATTAGTTTGTACCATCATCTTCTTGTGTTTGTCCTATACATTAGCTCTTTTACTTTTCTATTAGTCATTTCTATTACAGATAATTCATTCCATAGATAAATGTCTTAATCTTCATGGTATCTATATTGAGGGATTGATAGAATTTTCAACTCATCTGAGGAAAGAGACCAATTGCCATATTGAATTAACTCATGTACCTTGGCTCTCTTTGAGAACCTAACTAGGGAATCCCTTGCCACTTGGTTGTGTATTAGAGCCTCTTGACTAGTCTAGTTGTCATACCATAATGAAATCCTATCCTCTGCCCCTATTCTGCATGTAACATGTTGTTGCACCTCTTCTATCAACTTGATTATTTCATTGAAGGATCATGAGTAACTATCTTTAGTATTAATTACCCACAAACTTCCACCCTTTAATATATAGTTGTGTACTTATTCGATCCATAAAGATTATTTTTCACTTAAGATTCTCCAAATTCTCATTAGATATTTATTACTCCTACTTATTGTCTCCAACCTCCAACCCTCCAACTTCCTTTGGTTGACATATGTGCTTCCAACTCACTTCAGTTATTCCTTTCTTTCCTTTCCCCTTACCTCATAGGAACTGCTTTATCAATTTTTTCCATAGTTTTGACCAACCGTTTGATAAGAATGTATGAGAGCATTAGTAGGTTTTCATTAACATAATAACAGACCTCAGAAGTTGAAATTTACCTCTATAAGAAAGATTTCTATTTATCCAAGATCCCAATCTTTTTTATATCTTTTCAATCAGAGGTAGTCATTCTCTATATCTTAGTCTTCTCTAAGAGATAGAAATTCCCAAATACTGAAGAGGAGGATCTTGTTTTTTTCATTTCAGTGACTTGTGACAAAATATCTAAGAGGTGTGTTGTACTTTTTGACACTATGAAAAGGTTTTTGAAAATTAATGCTCAACCCAGAAAGCTCCTTAAAACTTTGTACGATACTCATTAGTAGAGAAACTGAATAAGTATTAGCCTTACTCAGGAGGATAAGATCCTCTATAAAACATAAGCTTGTTACAGAAAGCAACTTATACTTGGACTGATACTTGAAGTTAGGGGTAGTGGAGATTTTATGTTTTAGCAAGATAGTGAGAACTTCTATGCAAATTAGAAATAGGTAAGGAAAAAGATGATCCTTTTACTTAAGTCCTCTGTTGCCTTTAAACATTTCTGTTGGACTTCTATTAATCAATATCCCAAAAGAAGCAGTGGTAATGAATTATTGAATCCATTTGATAAACATCTGGAGAAATCTCATGACATCTATAGTCAGCAACATGAATCTCCACTTGACACTATCAAAGTGAAAAAGCTACTGTTAAGACTTGAGACAAATGGTATGGAGATATATATTGGTTTGCAATGGACGACAAGGAAGGTCTAAACTGAAAATGATTAGGAAAAGCTGTGGGGTTTTCTCTTTTTTGTTTTTAGACGATAAGAGTGAAAATTGCATTCTAATATTTTATTTTCAAATTTAAGTAATTTTTTTATTATATTTGATATTATATTGTATTTTAGTATTTTAAAACTATGTTGATAGTATCTTAAACTTTATTAAAATTAATTTTTTATTATTTTTAATAATTATACTATCAATTTAATTTATATAATATTGTAATTAAATAATCTAAATTCATTAGAAGTTGATATAAGTTAAAAATAATTTTTATATATTTATTAAAAGTGTAATTTGTATTTAAATATTTTATTTAAAAATGATAATTTTTTTACATTCTTAAGGGTGAGTATTAAACATTTATGAAAAATACTAAGCTGAGGCTTAATGGTTTTTGTTTTTCTTCAATAAATGAAAATCTGTATAAATAAAAATTGATATAAACATCCAGTAGAATCTTCCACAGGAGAAAATAAAAACAAGTGTAGATCCGAAAGTTCTCTAGGACCTAAGGAAAAATGAACTTGGAGAAAAATAAGAAAGCAGTCTCTTAAACTATCCCAAGTCTGTCGCAGGTCAAGCAAATATTAACTAGAGAGAATGAACTTCTGTGGGAAAGCCTGCCTTTCTAATAGTATCTATTCGACTTATTTTTGTTGCTGGAGAGGGAGAGGTTGAGTTAATTACAACAGTGAGTTATTCATCTGTGATTTCATTTATAAAGTTCCCGAGTATTTGGAGTTGTATACTCAATATTCATTGTAGCTTCATGGCTCTAGATGGAGACGGAGGAGCATGTTAGCACTGTACAGACCTATAGCAGATATTCCACATCCTTTTTACGGTATGGATATTGAAACCGAGGATCTTCAACTTCTTTGGAGCATCTTCAAACAGTTCCTTGCAATTAGAGGAAAGAAGGAAGTTGTTCAGATACAAAAAGTTGATTCTTCGCAGGTCAGCAGAGAGACTTGAAAGATGCTCAAAATCTTTTTAAAGCAGAGAATAGAACCTGGATAGAGGAGAGGCCAAAATCATAAAGCAATCCATCTGAAAAGTTTTGTTGGGCAGTTTAGCCAGGCACATTTTCTATAATATTTAAAGGAAGGGTTGAGGAAAATGTTTCTTTGAATTAAAAGGGAGAGAATTTCATGTCAATAATGAAAAACATAAATGTATAAGGGGTCTCTTAATCCAGTGTTTCACCATTTATTAGAATAGAAAATGAAGAGTTGTAATGCATTCAAACATCCAGTATTTTAATTTAAGTAGAAAATCACATGTAACCTTATAGACAAATTTGATAATAAGATAGAGAACTTTTTAGTACTTCTCTAAATAGGTCAAAAAAAAAAGATAAATAATTAGAAGGGAGTATTTTTAAGCATTTTGATTTTAGAGAAGGGTCAGCAAGGAACTTGAAAAGCTAAAAGGGGTAGGTGTTTTAGTAGGGTAAGAGTGAAAAGTAACGTGAATGTGAGAGTAGTCCTCATTAAAGCAAAATGACGGTAGAAAAGGAAAAACAGTTGAGCCATGAAGATTTAACAACTGCTCTGTCATTTTTTTTCCCTGAATTGAGGAAGAACCAGTTTGCTTGTTGCTTCAGGCCATGAACCTCAGGCCAAGTAAAGGAGTTTAAAATACAAGAACATATAACTCACTCAAAATCATTCACTCATACACCAAGAAATGATTAGAGTAGAGCTCACACTGGATTGAATTTTCTAATTTGATCTAATTACGGAGTCAGCAAAAAAAAAAAATTCTTTAGGACTTTTCTAATTTGATCTTAATAATTAAATAACTAAAAAATATAAATCATAAAAGGAATTAAAAATATAAAACACTTTTCATACCTAGATTAGCTTTGGTCAGAAAATTCCTTAAATTAGTACTAATTAAAAAAAAGTGAAACATTCTTTTTAATTACTTTAGAGTAATAAATCATCTATTAACTTACTAATTATTTTCACCAAATACTACTAACCGAGCTACCATAAATAAAATACATAACACAAATTAAATTTTATAATTATGATCTCATCATAATTTAATTGTAAATTAATTATTTTAGAAATTTTCCTTTAAATGCAATTAACAAAATGCATAAGGATAAAAATGTCTTTCTCAAATAAAATAATATTGTCACATATAAAGTTATAACTAACTGATTTGTTGTAAGGACATGAATTAACAAGTTATTATCCAATCATTAGATTAAAAAAAAAGTAAATCTCAGATGCTTCATTGTGCTTAAAAAGCATTGCAGGGATATTGTTGATATTATTTTTCTTTATTTGATTTTAGGTTTTTATATCATTTATACTATTGTCTAAATTAAATTAAAGTACTTCTTGTAGGGAAATCGAGATGACATCTAATCTCGACCGCAACGGAATAATTATAAAACTTATTCGTATTTTAATTTCTTGAAAACCAAGACCACTTTAATTTTATAAAATGATTATCACATAAAATATAATAAAATATGAATATTAATCTGTACCTTATTTTGAAGCTTGATCTTTTTTTGTGGTGTCCCATAAACCGTTTCTGAAACCGATCCATCTCAACCACCGTAACTACACAAGTGTTTGACCTCTAACGGTGTCCACATAATAGGTTGAGAGAACTCTATAACTCTTACAGAGAGGGCTAAGCGAGAAGTGCTAGTTCCATTAAAGCTTAAACCTATTTATAATAAGTTTTTGGATATTTTAGTAATTTAATTGAAATTAAATTCTAGTTAATTAAACTTTAATTAGAATTATAAATAATTCTAATTAAATATCAATTATGCCCAAATAAGATCTAATATCTTATATTGATCCTTATTTACTAAATATCTCATATTTAATCATAAAGTTTTTCAAACTATACAATGAAGTCTAACTTGATTAAAATATCTTTGCTCTCTTAAACTTATTCTTTATGTGAGACCCATTAGGTTCCCAAATATGTTGGTAATGATTATAAATTTTAATTTTAATTCATAAGTAGAATTAGATAAATTAAAACTCTTTTTAATGTATCTTTAATTTTCCAATTAAACAATTTATAATAATAAATCAAGATTG
Source organism: Erythroxylum platyclados (assembly GCA_027563515.1). Taxonomy (NCBI): domain Eukaryota; kingdom Viridiplantae; phylum Streptophyta; class Magnoliopsida; order Malpighiales; family Erythroxylaceae; genus Erythroxylum; species Erythroxylum platyclados. Next base: position 4,868 of record JAOQMM010155221.1, on the reverse strand, counting down.
ACATCTAGCAACACATCATAATTACCCAAATATTTAGGAATCTCAAATGGTTTTGACTAACCTTTCTGCACATGATTTTTTCGTATAATTCAATTATTTTATTATACAATGTTCTGATTAAACATAGAGCTTGAAATTAATGTAGACTCTATTTGAGTCTAATCATATTAGTTCTCTGTCATTAGCTATGGATTTAATTAAAGATATTAGTAAATTATTTACAAAACGTCATTCTATCTTGGCCAAGGATTTCTGGAATTAATACTAATCGAGAACAACAGAACATTTTCCTTAATTACTTTAGGGTGATGAATCATATCTTAATTACTGAACTACCTCTATATATTGCATACTACATTCAATAACTACCGACTGTACAACCCATGATTAAATAGGTCATAAATAGTTTGAAAACATAGCAATTCCTATACAAGATAACTTTGGAGACCTCAAATCAAAGGATTACTTATACAATCATCACAATGAGAATTTCACAGACATATAATTAATATTCCAAATGGATTTTACATATCGGATCTATTCAGTGAACTTGTTCTCTAAGAAGTGCTCATACATTATGTTTAAGTATCTCCATACTTTATTTTATGAGATCGACTACTTTCTTTATAAGGAAAAAAAAACATGTGCTAGTCCTTTTACATTTTATTAATATCCAATCTTAATATAATATTAACTAGAAACAATTTAGGGATAATACATAAACGCAATATGAACCTCATAATTATAATCTCATCATAATTTCAATTGTAATGTATAATTATCCCATGGGCTTTGTCATATACCTCTAAATATGTACAAAATAAATAATGCCTTTAAATTATTTTGTGACTAGACTATAACTAATAGATTGGTTGATGGGCATAAAATAACAATCTCCCACTTGCACTAAGCTAATCCTTTAAGTATCTAATAGCATATCACCATATGACGATCATGTTATAGCTGGGACAATGGCTTAATGAGAGAATTCTGCAAGATTCTTTATAGTAAGTACTTGCTTAAATCTTACAGCTTCTATCTTAATTATCATCATAATTAAGGAATTTGCCTAAGTACATCCTTAGATATTTGATGAGATTTTAGCTTTTTTGACATGTCCAATAGCTCTATTGTTCCACATCACATTACTATCTTGAACAATGCAAGGAAATATATCAAGTTCACTAAGGAACTTATTAATCCTATTAATCATTTTCACTAAATGAAAAATATATTATAGCTTAATTACCAACCATTGCTAAATTGGAACCTTTCCAATCTTAAAATGATATTGTTCTAATTAAAATAAAACTTAATTATGATTTACTTCCAAAGTTAATATCCATATAACTTTGAACTCAAATATTAACTCGTACATAGAATAATGGATATCTTTAATACTTCATAAGTATCAGATATCTCAAATACTAAACATCTTTGGTACATTATCTATGTACTTGGAGTTATAATAGGTGAACAACTTCCAATCTATCTCCTTAGATCTAATTCCAAAAATTAAACTGTTACCTTTCCATATCCCAGGAGTTGTTCTTGGACAAGTATGTTTTCAACAACTGAAAATTAGAATCATTGTTCTCCATGAGTAATACTTTTCTGCAGACTCCCACTAACCTTCTTAAAGAAATAATAAATTCACAATCATCTTTAAAACAAACTCTTTGAATTCATCATGAAAGTCAAAATTTCAACATTTCGTAGCCTTTCAACTATACATCAAATGTGTCATCAAAGACACTAATTCCAGTTTGATATATTTTCATGAGATTTGAATCTTTTAAATTTCATCTTACTCCCATTACTTATCTTGAGAACTATTCTTCTATAAATATGCATTGAAACAAACAATTTGTTCAACAGGTCTGTAAGATTATATCTAACCTTTTGAATATCTCATAACCTTTTATTATCCAATTTAGTTCTAAACTTAATGGATAATATATGTTTCAACTAAGCATCACATCCTTGAATCATTAACTTTGACTCTTTCAAAGACTTAGCATTTCATATCTAATATGAAATCTTGCTAATTAATTTAATTAGAACTATTGAAGGTAAGTCATTGTACAAGGCATAACTATAGATGAAATAATATTGTATTATACAATATCTCATATTGTATTTTCCTCCTTACATAAATCCATAATTTTATAGAATTTTGTTGTGAAAATATTCACTAAAGAATCTCATTCCTGATAGAAAACCAAAATTTAAAACTCACCACAATGATTTCATCAAAATACTTCAACATTCTCAATGCTTAATTTCTACTTAGATCTAAACAATTTGAACTTTTCAAAATTTTAAATCATTATTTCATTTAATACATATGACAATGTCACAGAAATTCATTAGTAATCTAATGAAATATAAGTATTATCCTTTATAATTTGTCATTCCATCCAATACATCACATGAATAAATTTAACAATTCAATACTATGTTTATCCTTTCACCAAAGATTGATTTGGTTATTCTTCAACTTAACAATTTTCATAAGTTCCATAGATTCATAATCAAAAGGATACATATATCCTTGTATGTAACTTTATGATTCTTGTTATATTGATTTAACCAATATAACATAAAAGGATAGTATCGGTTATCCAACTTTGTATTCTTACCACTTATGTTAAGCATAAGTCTCCTTTAATCCATTACATACAAACTATTTGTATAAAATTAGATCAAATACTTTTACTCAATAATATATTTCTTATCATACATTGAATATTACAATAATGTTGAATCTAAATGTAGTATCAACTACTCATAAGCATGAATAAAGAAATACATATGATCTCTATCATATTGAGTATAGGTAAGAAAAGTTAAGCAATCATTTCCTTCTAATGAAAAATATTATCATACTATAGCAAATGCCTTTAATTGATGTCCATTTTTATGGTTTTAGTAGGCCAAATTAAGTTGAACAATTCTAACAAGGTACTATAAATTGTAGTTTTCTCTATGCAACCTCTTGTATCTTGCTATCATGGTATTGACATATATCTTACATGTTGTCATCAAAGATTATTAGACATGAGTCAACTAAAAATGTCATTAAATTTTGTCATCTATATGGTTTTGACATATCTCAAGAACTTTATCATCAAATCTTAAACAAGGATTAATAACAACATTGTATAATGGACATACATTTTTTCTATCTAGCTTTGAGAATTCTTCTCAAACATAACCTACATCCAAAAAATTTTGGTTCACTAACTTAGTATCAACTATACCAAACAAGGTAAATTCCACTCAAAACAAAACATAAATGTAATAAAAGCAAGTAATTAATTATATGTCATGACTACCAAATAAGATTAAGACTTTAATAATGTATTTGGTTACTCCCTCTATTTTATTTGAAGTAATAACCCTCACTATTATTCATAAAGATTACTTTAATCTTTCTAGTGGGCTAGGATCCCATTCAAATATAGTTGATCTGAGTTTACTCAAGAAATCAACTAAACTTAAATTAGGTAGATAACAACTTTATCAATCATAACTCATGTGACTTCTAGATCCGTTAGGTGACAACTCTCCAAAATATATCTTATATGTTATTCCTAACCTTGCCTCTAAATTCGTATGATCATGAGTTTGCTCGTCCAAATCACACAAACTTAGTCAAGTAGAACCCAATGTCATAAGACTCAGCATATTCGGGTTAAAGCGACATTGAGTTTGGTCAACAAGCCTATCAATAAACAAAACTCTGATTTATTCTTATAACAATGGAAGGAAAGAATCATGTTCTTAATGTACACTTAATATTTTAACGAGGGATTTAATTTTGTTTGTCTCATCAAACATAAAATTGCATATAAAATATCACACATATAAAACATAAAATTTAACATGGGCTTGAAGACGGATGTGATTAAGAAGAGGAATCGTGGAAGCGGAAACACTGTTCCTGTTGGGACTTCTCGGTCGAAGAAAGCAGCGAGTCGAAAGAACTCTGTGGCACAAGCATCAGGCACTACGCCCGGCTCTAGCAAGACTGGAGCTGCGGATGCAGACTCGCCCAAGTCGGGAACTGCTTCGACCGCGAACACACCCACAAGCTCTGGTGCTCCCGAGGCACCGAAGAAAACGGTCATTCCAATCGCACCTGGCCCGCCGAAGCCGACACCCCAGCCACCAGCGAGCGCTCCAACCCGCCAGGTTGCTCCCAGGCGCACGCGAAAGACGAGTCGTGCGAGCAATGCGATGAATCAAGGCGATGCTGAGATGGTGGACGCAGATGCGGCCGGTTCACGGGGTGGTAACACGACTGGTCAAAAGAGTGGAATGCCACAACCTGCTCACCCACAGCTCGCTCCAAATCCCAACATGAAGCCCAACATTCCCGGAATGCACGCAGACATGGTCCCGGCTGGTGGTGGTCCAGGCCAGCAGGCACCACATCCCAACATGGCTGGAAATATGTTGACTGGGCCTCAAGAGTGGGAGTGGCTCACCATGAGTTTGTAATGCGGCTTTCTGAAGTCGCTTGGCACGATTTGATCGTGCTCAATGGAATTTTACAGCGAAATGTTTCGCAACGCGCGGCGCTGGGTATGGACCGAGGCCGAGCGCTCCCAGGCGCTTTCAGTGTGATACCCAACTTTTTCTGCTTTTGACGCTCGATACCCGAAGCCTTCATTATGGCGGCTACGAATAGAAGGGCGCTTTGGATGCGACCTACATTTTTTGTATATACGACTGTCAGGAGGACGAGTCGATGATCTGGCGTGTTCTGGAGAGTCCGAGTGGAAAGCTCTAATGACTGCTCGACGACCGATCGTTTCTAATGAGTGGCTGCTTCGAAATTTACTCTGCTTTGCTTGCAACAC
>JAOQMM010155112.1:0-11571 GCA_027563515.1 Erythroxylum platyclados | reverse complement strand
AACCAAACATCGGAATAGGTATAATCTCGGAATAGAGAGGGAATAGCTATTCTATTCCATTATACCAAACACACCATAATAGTTAGTCTCATGATGCTGGACTCCTCTTCAGTCAAGTCTGGTTTAGTGTAGTCAAACATGGTCTTAAATTGGTCAGCTATGATGTGAGATTCTTCAGTATTCACTTGACCTCCCAAGTCTTCTATTTGATGCTTTAGCTCAAACTCTTGCGGTTAGGTCCGGCCAAGATTTTGGCACACTGTTCACTCAATTTCTGGATCAACATCAATTAAGCTCTCAAAATTACTCCAATTTATAAACTAAATAAGAGTCAAAATTTACAAAAAGAAGGAAAAATAAAAAAAATTAATTAAAACAAAAATAACTTTAAAAACAAATATAAAACAAAATAAAATGACAATATCAGGATTAATAAAATCTAGGTATTCCTAATATCACTATTCCTGGTAACGATGCAAAAAAATTGATTGGCATAGGGTTAAGGTCAATATTAATTTTACTGCAAGTGAACAATATAGCACAAGCAAATACGAGTTGATCCTATAAAGACTATAATTACTGGTAGTTACCTTTTTTCTATTATCTAGCCTAAGAATCAAAATTTTGAATTTTAATTAAAAATAAAACTAAACAAATAAACTAAATTAAGATTAAACAACTCTCGATAAGTAGAATATGAAGAAAAATCAATATCAATTAGTAGTGTCTAGGTGAGAGACTACTAACAACTAATTTATCAGCTGATTAAAATAAATCTTTCTAGTTAAAAACCCTAGGATTGCATTATTAATTTGTTAATTCCACTATTAGATTTGACCCTAATCAAGAGGCTTTATGTAGACTTGTCTCTATGTTTGCATGCAAATCCTTTCAATTATGGTATATCTATTCATACAAGAGGATTTCTCAATCTCAATCATATAAATCAAATCATGCACTAATATTTTGGATATATCATAACAAGAATAAAATACATAATTGAATCGTAATAAATCAATCAATATAATTGCTTTTAATAAAAGATTTAAACTTATTATTATCCTAAAACCTAAACACTAAAAACATTTAGTTACTAATTATAAAAAATGAAATCAAGGATAAAAATGAAGAAAAATAATAGAAAACTAAGGAATCATAATTCTGAATCTCCCTTTCTCTTATATTGAATCTTCTTGCAAGTTTGGAATTAATGTAGCTATCTACTGGATCTCTTGATGTATTCTTCATGTTTTCCTCATCCCTTGATCAAAATTATTGCCTCTCTAGGTGTCTTACATCTCAAAATTATTGTAAAACTAAGCTCTCTTTAATTTGCCTCTGCTCAAATCCTTTTATATTAAACTTTTGAGTTTCTAGGATATAAGTGTTCACTTACAAAGGTGTGTGAGAGACCATGTATAATCAAAAGCACCTGAATTCACAAATTCACACAGCCACATAGACTTATACGGGCAACATACATAGTTGTGTATATTAAGATACACTGGCGTGTAACTCCATATGATCATAACTTAAATTCTTGATTATTCACACATTTACAAAGACTTAAACCATCACTATACACAGTCATGTAGCTCCTTAGATACTTTAAATCTTCATTCCATGCCCCGATTTCATCCGAATTCTTCTCCTTTTGATCCATGAAGGCAATTATGACCAATAAATGCACTTGGAGCAAATTAATTACCAAATATACAATACTATGAAATATTAAGCAAAATATGTTAAATATGGGTGTATAATCATAGTTAAATATGAATTTATCAATCTTATATTTCAATTTAGTCTCTACATCAATGAATTGAATTTCATATATAATTTAATCTTTTTTAACTTAACATTACTATTTAAGAACATAATATGTACCAAAATATTATGAATTATCTATAATTGAGCTTAAATGATACTGCATATAAGATACATATATTTATCTTTAAATATCTAAAATAATATTAGGAAATTGATAAAGATCAAATCTTGAGCTTAGTAAAATATTTTTCATAATTTTTCTAAAAATCTATTTAATAGAACAACTTGAAAAAATAATTAGAAGATTAGAAGAATTAGAGACAAATCTGATATGAGTATCCTACAAAACTTTTTCTCCAATAAAGTCGTTAACCATAAGCTATTCAATTGTTTAGCCTCTAAAGATATCCGCAGAGTAAAGAAAGAGAACTGAAACCTTTTGAGAGTGAATGAAATGAGTGCTAGTTCCCTCAGCATCTTTCTTTTTTATATAGAAAGCCTAGGGTTTCTTTGAAGTCTAATTTAAATTAAAATTGAACTTTAGATTATAATAAAGTCTAAATATAATTTTTATTATAATTTAATCTTTGTAAAATCAAATATCTCATATTTGATCCTCAAAGTTTTTAAAATTTGACAATTAAATCAACTTAATTTGAATCAAATTTTCTCTCTTTAATTGCACTATTTGTGAGATCCATTAGGATCCTAATTTGTTAGCAATGATTGCAAGTTATAATTCTATTCATAATTAAAAAAAATTTTAATTTTAATTTAATTTTTTGTTATAATTTATAATCATATATTGAGATTCACGTATAATCACATATCATGACCACCCAAAAATTAGAAATTTAAAAGTAATTTGACTTAATTTATCCATTCAGAGTTATAACATAAAGTTTAATTCTTTTATTATCTAATACTCCCGTTGGACATAGAATATGTAATTGGTTTCTATTATATTTAAATCCAATCTATTATTCCTAAAGGTAATTTTTTGGTATGGTGTTTTCAAAGAAATAGGCTAAGCAAGTTGGTGAATCTAAGTGCCTTTATCATATTGATGCTTCTAATTTAACCAATATGGTCTCAACATGCATAATAATAAAAGCAATTTCTAAAATTATCCTACTATCACATACATGAAAGAATAAACAGAGCTTAAGAATTTTGAAATTTTGCTCTTTAGGCTTAAAAGCTCACAAAAAAATTTTGGTATATATGTGTGTAGATAATATGCAAATTTGATTCAACTTAAATATTTCAATGATTACAAAAAATATGACTTAGAACACTAATTTTATTTTAACCATCATCCTTTTACACACCAATTCAAATCAATATTTAACAATAAAGTAGAGTATTAATGGATAGATTTTAACCAATTCAAGACATCATTTCATAAAATATTATAATCAAGATTATAATAAGCTTAAAGAAATCATGTTAAGAATCACTAAATCCATCCACATAATTAGGGCTAGGAGTTGTGAAGCGAAGCGAACTACCATGCTCATTTAGTTGGTGGATTAAGCCATGAAGAAATCATTTGGTGTTGTGGAGGATGTGATAGTTAAAGTGGACAAGTTTATTATTCCTATGGATTTTGTGGTGTTAGACTTTGGAGAGGGTTAAAACTATCCACTGATTTTTAGTAGATAAAGGGAAATTCTATAGATTTATGATGAACAAGTTAAGTTCAACATGAATAAATTCTTGAAGAATCTAAAAGAGGGCAATTATTTCATGAAAATTGATATAGTGTATGAGTGTATAAAAGAGAAAGAGAAGAGCCATAGAGAAGAAGCTAATTTGAGGATGTAGAAGTTAATGGAGAATAAGAGAAGGAGGATTTGGGTGAAAAATTAAGGCAAGAGATAATAACGAAGACAGAAGCACCCATGTTATCTTTATTTAAGAAACTACCCATTTTAGAGTTGAAAACCTTACCAACACACCTTAGATATACCTTTCTAGGTGAGGTTCATACTCTACCCATCATAATTTTAAACATTCTAAAAGTTATAAGTCCTAATGTGGTGATGCATAGGCTAAACCTTAATGAAGGTTGTAAGGCTATAAAAGAAAGATAAAGAAGACTGAACGCTTATATGAAAAAGGTGTTCAATAAGGAGGGAGTGAAGCTTTTTACATGTAGGTATCATTTATCCTATTTTGGATAATGAATGGGTTAGGCTAGTACAACATGTGGCTAAAAAGAGAGGCATGATGGTGATGGAGAGTGAAAAAGGTGAGTTGATCTCCACTCAAACAGTCATAAGTTAAAGGGTTTATATTGATTATAGGAAGCCCAACATGATGACTAAGAAGAATCACTTTTCGTTACCATTTTTAGACTAAATGATTGAAATAGTGGCTTAACATGTATTTTATTGTTTCCTTGATGGATAATCAGGGTATAATTACATTTTTATCTATCCAGAAGATCAAGAGAAGACCATTTTCTTATGTCTTTATGGAACATTAGCTTATAGAAAGATGCCATTTAGGCTTTGCAATGTGCTAGTAACATTTAAAAAATTCATGATTTCTATCGTTGTAGATATGATTGAGGATATTACAGAAATTTTTATGGGTGATTTTTAGGTTTTTGGGGACTCTTTTAATCATTGTTTGATAAATTTAGATAGAGTTCTTCAAAGATGTGAAGAATCACTTTTGTTTCTAAACTAGGAGAATGCCACTTCAAAGTGCACAAGAGTGCAGTTTTGGGACATAAGATATCATGCCACGGAATAAAAGTGGATAAGACCAAAATAAAGGTCATTAAGAAGCTTCCACCACCTAACAATGTCAAAGGTGCACGTGCATGTTAGGGATATGTTGGATTCTACTACCAATTCATTAAGGACTTCTCTCCTATGGCTAGACCTTTAACTAATTTGTTAGTAAAAGTTGTTTTTCTTTTTAAATTTTGATGATAATTGTTTAATTACTTTTAACAGGTTAAAGAAGGCACTTATTTCAAAACTCATATTGAGGTTGCCAGATTGGTCCTCACCATTCGAGTTTATGTGCGATGTCGGTGATCAAGTAGTAGGAAATGTGTTAGGCAGTAAAAAGAAAAAAGGTTGCATGTTATCTATTATGCAAGCAAGACCTTATCAGGGAGCCTAATTAAATTAAAACACTACTAAAAAGGAATTGCTAGCAATGTGTTCATATGAGACAAGTCTTAGCCTTATCTTTTACGGTCTAAAGTGATTATCTATACAGATCATGCCACATTGAGATACCTTTTCACTAAGAAAGATGCAAAACTGTGATTTATCTGATGGGTGTTGCTTCCACAAGAATTTGATATAGAGATTAGAGATAAAAGGGAGTGAAAAACTTTGATATAGAGATTAGAGATAAAAGGGAGTGAAAAATTTGGTGGCTAATAATCTATCACTTCTTGAATGAGGGAATATGCAATAGGTTGAAGAAATTAATGAGCAATTTCCTGATGAATCCTTAATGATGATAAACTGCCCAATTGTTCTATGGTATGTTGATATAGCAAATTACATTACAAGTGGTATCCTTCCCTTTGATTTGTCTTATGAATAAAGAAAGAGGTTCTTGTATGAGTTCACTCACTATTTTTGGGATGAACTAATATTGTATAAAATTTATACTAATGGGTTGATTAGGAAATATATTCTAGAGGAGTAGATGTTAGAAATACTAGCACATTTCCATAATTCTACTTGTGAAGGGCATTTAGGAGTGAACAAGACGATAGCTTGAGTATTAGAATATGGATTCTACTGGCCTAACTTATTAAAGGATACTCATAAAGTGTGATGCAATGTGATAAATGCCAAAGAGTGGGAAGTATTTCAAAGGGAGATGAAATGCCCCTTTTTAACATCTTTGAGGTTGAAGTGTTTGATGTATGGGGATTGGATTTCATAGGACCTTTCCCCTCTTCCATGGGGAGAAAATACATACTGGTTAGAGAAGGTTACGTATTGAGATAGGTTAAAGCAATGGCAACTCCATCTAATAATGGTAAAGTGATATAAAAATTCATAAAAAGGAGATTCAATAGAGTAGGAGTGCTAAGAGCAATCATAGGTGATGAAGGAACCCATTGATGTAACAAATCATTTGAAACTCTTCTTAAGAGTTATAGAATCTACCATTGAATGGCCATGCCCTATAATCCACAAACAAGTAGCCAAGTGGAGGATGTGAAACGAGAGCTTAAGAGAATCTTGGAGAATATTTCTAATGGTTCAAGGAAAGATTGGACTTTGAAGCTTGATGATGCTTTATGCATATACCAAACTGCCATTAAAACACCTATAAGTACAACACCCTTCCAATTTGTTTATGGAAAAGCTTGTCACTTACCTATGGGGTTGGAACATAGCACATATTGGGTGATTAAGGCACTAAATTTTGATTGGAAGACAGCTAGTGAAAAGAGACTCCTATAGCTGAATGAATTAGAAGAGCTAATATTTAATGCTTATAAGAATGATAAGTTAGACAAGGCAAAACTTAAAAGATGGCATGATTCCACTATTAAGAGGAAAGTATTTAAGATAGGAGATGTGTTTTTGTTATTTAACTCAAGATGAAATTGTTTTTGAGAAAGCTCAAGTCATGTTAGAGTGGTCCTTTTAAGGTAACTCATATGTTCAAACATAGAGCTTTAGAATTGGAGAACGTTAAAAAGGAGATGTTCAAGGTTAATGATCATTGATGCAAAATCATATTTTACAAGAATATATTTTTATAAAATGGAAGTTATTTCATTCCTTTCTTTTAGTTGAAAAACTAAGATGAAATGGTTAAGCTAATGACCTTTAAAAATTATCATGTTATGTTGTAGATATGTTTTAGAACAGCTTTTATAATTTGTGTGTTTGTTGCATTATTTTTATGATTTTTGAGTGACTTTAATTGATAGATATTCATGGAATAAAGTGTGGCAAATTGTTAGGGAAAATAGCTAGAAGGAATCATGATTATGAAAAATGGAGTAAGAGTCCCCTATCATGATTGTGTAAGTTTGTACAATCATGCAAAGTTCCAGTATAAGCTCTCTATCACAATCATTTAAGTTTTCACGATTATGACTTAGATTATTCCACGTATGCACTATTGTGCAAGGGTTAAGAACATGAAAGCATGGATTTTAAAACCCTCTAATCCTTAGTCTAATTAAATGGTTCTTTCTCCTTTCTTCTTCACCCACACTTTTCTCTCTCTAATGGACAACCCCCACTTCTTTTTCACCTGCTTTCACTCGATTTTTAAGCAAAATCCACACTTTTCTTCCACGTTTACCCATCTTACCTATAGATCTAGTGATTTTTACACTAGAACTCGTGTTTCTTGATATTAGAGAGAATTTTTTTCACCTTTTTCCCTGTGCTTTTTTGGTGTGTTTTTGGTTGTTTTTTGCAGGTTTTCACTTAGAAGATGGCACCAAGAGTTAAGCAACTCATAAGAAGGCCTAAACTGGAAGAAGAAGTGAAGATATCTAGAAGTGGTGCATATGATTTGGCTGCAAATGTTGGAGCCCCATTCTCAATCATCCCACAAGAACAAGGTGATAAATTTCAAAAGCTCCTTTCTAGCATTGTTGTTGCACCTTGTTATTTTGATTTTAAAATTTTGGAAGGATTAGGGTTAAAAGAAAAGGTGGAAACTTTGAGTACAAGAATTAATTAGGAAAATTTTATTCATTGCGATTATGTTATGTATGAAGAACTCACTTTAGAATTTTACTCTACTCTTAGTTATAGTCTAAAGAAGCTATACAATTTATGGTTAATATTGAAAGGTAACCTTTGCAATTTGGATTATTATGTTATGGAAGATATATTTGGATTCCCCAAAACCAAAATAGTATAATCCCATAAAGATTTTAAGGCAAGCATATTTTGGAAAAAATTAGCTGGCTTAGAAATGTTTGAACCCCATAATGCACCAAATAATGTAATTTGAAGTCCAAAAAATTTGTTGCTACATAAATTCATATGTCACACTATTTTTGTAAAAAGTCCAAGTAACAAATGTTTTAAAATAGATTTATTTTTTTTACTTTGGTGTATGAATAACAAAGTTAAGGTATGCACTTCAGACAATATTAGTTACTTTAATTACTAAAAAGAGTGGCTATTTAAGAATGGGATTCTTAGTCACTATATTGGCTCACTACTATGATATTGTTTTTTTTTAGGACTAACCATATTGCTCCTGAGTTTTTCAATAATACACACTTAAGGAGGGAAAAATCATAGAGTTTTATGGTACCAACTTTGTGATCTAAGCTTTAAATCTGTAGTTATACATAGGAGAGGATAGGCAGGATCTAGTTCAGCAGTACTACAACAATATCAAGAGGTAACATCAAGTAAAGAATTTGACGAAGAAGAAAAAGACTAGGAGACGATGCTCAGCTAATTGGAAGGAAACAATAAGAGACTATAAGGAAGAATGGATGTCATAGAAGCACATTTGAAGGAGGTAATGTGACAACAATGCAACAAGATGAAGAAATTACCAAAATATTTTGCAATGTAGGGCACCCTAGTTGCTTCTCCAAAGCCATCACCAACACTATCCCTTTTAAATATTCTTACCCTTGTTTTTCATTTCTTTTATTTTTTCTTTGTTATAATAATTATATGTGTTTGTTTTTAATTTTGTATTGTTTTACATATTGAGGACAATGTGTTATTCAAGTTTGGGGATCTACATGCAATTGCATATCAATTTATGTGAATTTGCATTTGTACTTTATTATCATCTTTTTTCTTTTTGCATTTGTATTGTGTGTAATTGTTGCATAATTTTACATTGTATGCTTTTGTGTGAATATGTCGATCGCATAGAATTCAAAGGAAGTAGCTTATCTGTGAATATCATCATTTAAATTATGAAGAAACATTAGCTTATGAAGTTTATGTTTAAAGTGCTTTCGAGGTAAATATGAATGTTAATTAGAATATTGTACCTATTCTTTCATTTTATGACACTTGTTTAGATGCACTTATTACTTAATGAATTTAATTTGGTAGGTATCATAAGTAGATTGTCATGGAATGGATTGATTAGGAACAAATAGTGTAATTTTTATATATGTGTAATAAAAAATTTGAAAAGATGTATTAATTACATTTCCTATTCAACTGGCCCGTTTTGAAAAAATTAGGTTAAAAATAAAGTTGGTAGTCAGTTGTAAGTTGTGATATAGCTGAGTAACCTGGGGACATTCACGATAAAATTTTTGCCTTCGAGTCAAAAGGCTAGAATAACACTCCAACCAAGCTTAATAAAACATAACTTAGTTAAGTAATTAGGGGACATTCATGACAAGGTGCTTACCTTCACATTTAAAGACTAGGTGATTGTTAAATAAAATCTTAAAAATATGGTTTTTCTAATAAAGTGATCCTATTGATCTTCTTTCGATATGTCAATAAATTTCCACGAATGGCTATTTAGTGGTGGCTTACCTTTTCAATTTGGTAATTAACAATGAGTGCATGACTACAAGGAACATACATGTATGAATAGGGTATCAATATTTTGGTTGATATGTGTAGTTAAATCAAATCACTTAGATATGAATGGAACAAGTTAGTGTGTTGGAACTTTTTTAATGATTGATGTTTATGGTTAAGATAATTTCATGAAATTTTATAACAGTGTAAAATTATTACATTATTGCATGAATGGGTTATTATGTGTTTTGTGTTTGTTTGTTTTATAGTTTTAGTTTTGATTAGGGACAAGCAAAGTGTAGGGAAGTTGATAATTATGGACTATAGTGTGTTTTATAGGTTATAGAGTGTGTTTTTAAGTGTTTTCTTAGGTGTTAATCATATACTTAGGACTCAGATTTGTCTTTGTTAGTTTTTTTTAAGTGTTTTGTTTGGTTATTATTGATTAGGGCAGTATTTGATCTTAGTCCATGCTTTAGGAGATATTTAAAATGTTTTAATGATGAGTGGAGATAGGAAATTCCAAGCATAGGTTAAGAAGAAGCTGGACAAAGGAAGTAGTCACAATCATACACCATGCACAGTCATGTAGGATGCTTGTTGGAGAGTTAAAGGCTCCTGTTATAATTGTGCATCCATGCACGATCATGATAAAAGAGTATATGGGCAGCCAATGCACGATTGTGCACTATGCATAATCATGCAAGTGCCAGAATTCCAAGTCACAAGATTTTTGTTTTTTTGATGATTCAGGGCTATTTTTTGGAAGAAAGACAAGTGTGAAAACCATAGAAAGAACCATAGAAGAATAAAAAAAGTATAAAAGGCAAAGAAAAACATAAAAGAGATAGTTGGAAAACACAAAAGAGGAGATCAAAGAGAGAAAATTCCTAGAGAACAAAAGTTGTAGACATTTTCAGTTCAAGGAAAAAAAAGAGAAAACATCCAGAATTTAGCCTTCTATTCTTTTCTCTTCTTTCCTTATTATTGTTGAATGTTAATGATGAATCAATTGGGATATATAGTTTTAGTTAAGGATAGCTAAATTTATTTTAAGGATTAGTCTTAAATTATTTGTTAAACTTTACATTCTTGATTTAATAGTGATATACGCTTTCTTCCTGCATCTGCCGCCCACTCTCTTCCTGCTCTCACTGCACCTGCCCTCTTGTTTTAAATTCAAAACCTAATTAATTACTTTCTTTTAAAACGCAAGCGCCTGGATTCCTACGTTTATAAAACGCAGGCGCCTTGCCTGCGTTAAACATTGATGCAAGTGTCTGGGTTTAACGCAGACATTTTTGCATGCAAATGCAATTTCTTATTTTTTAACATTTCAAAAATCAGTAAAAATAAATGGAAATTTAAAAGATGGCTTCAACGAACATGCTTTCAAATTACTTTAGCTTTTTTACTTCCGAGATGTACCTAAAATCAAATATGAACTAAAGTCAGTATCCTAAGCATTTTTATATCATTAATCGCTAAGTATTATGGAATAATTAAACAATCAATTAACCACATATCAATTTCCCCCACACTTAGCTTTTGACCGTCCTCGGGCAAATAGTCAAAATCAAAATTACAAACCAAAACTCTTACTCATTTTCCATCTTTCCTAAGAATAAATAACCATAAGTAGAGATGAATGGCTTTCAAAACTTATAGCAATAACTCAACATTCATAGCTTCTACTCATGATCAATCAACATTCATCACCCTTAGAAACTGATTAATCTAGAAGTAGACTTGGACAAAAAGTGTTTAAGCAAGATATTTCTATGGGTACACTCAAACACCATTCATAACTACAACAATCCATAACTTTGCATATCATTTCATTTCTCCACCACTAAAAGTCAGATGCATAATCATGAATCAAAGGACCTTTTTAGGGTTGTAATGTGGGCTAAGATAAGGTGAGATGTATTTAGGTTAAGTAGCATGAAAGCCATCAAAGCTAATGAAACAAATGCAAGACTCAATTATACCATCAAGTGCAAAAACCCAACATTCAATCACAATTGTGTACATCAACTATGATGAATACAAAAACAAGTCTCACAACTCAAACTCAAGCTCTCATAAACAAATGATATTAGGCACAACTAATCTGAAGGAATCACTCATACAATTTATGTTAACAATACATTGAAGACAAAATGAGTGAACCTTCCAAGACACATCTACCCCATAATCAATATACTCAAATAACCTAATCATCACAAATTTAGGAGGATGTATTAATAATGAACAACTGCGGCACAATTGGTAGTTGTTTGAAAGGGAACAAAAGGAATTGGTAGACACTCATCAGTGTCAGTAGAGA
>JAOQMM010154858.1:0-11590 GCA_027563515.1 Erythroxylum platyclados | reverse complement strand
ATGTTGTCGATTTAGATTAACGCACTATAGAGAATGGGTTCAAAGATCTTTGTCATTGCTCTTTAAAGCAGTGATGGGGTTGCTTTAAGTCCAAGTGGCATAACAGTCCATTGGTACTGTGCATTAGGAATACAAAATGCCATCTTGTAATGCTCCTTTGGGTCAATACCCAATTGCCAAAAACCTGTTTTCAAATCTAGCTTTGAAAAGATAACAACTTCCTTAAGGAATAGTACCTTCGTACTGATCTTTAGAAGAGGGCACTTATCATCTTGCAGGAATGCATTGAGGGGTTTGTGCTCAGTAACTAGTCTCTTTTTACCTCGCTTCTGTTAAGACCTTTTATTTATGTAAAAAGCCTGAGAAGCCCAATCAGACTTCGTGGGCTCTATAAGTCCTTGTTGAAGAAGAATAGCACACTCTTTTTGTGTTAGCTTAAGATCATCATGGTTCATCCCTGGATGTGTCACCTTTGTCGAATTGATATCCTAATTCTTCTTGAATGGAAAATGAATGAAGAATTCAACATTTTCCCCTAGAGGCTTAGAATGAGAGAACTGTGCATGAGATTCAAGACAGTATTCTAACAACATATCTCTTATGGCTTCATATTTTATAGGAACCTGTGTAAGCTCAAACACATTTTTAATTTATGTGTACAGACTGACATAAGCTCGATACTTGAGGCCTGTGGGTAGGATTTGTAAAGGTGAGGCTTTACTATATATGTCCATCCCAATTAGAATGTCTGGGCTAGGTAGATAGCTACCAAGAAATTTATTTCATACTACACATTGAGGAAAGAATCGAATCTCGATCTTTCTCTTGGTGATAAGCCCAATCTTAAATAAGTTACCATCAACAGTAGTGAAATATTCTCCATGAGAAGTCTATGCTTCAGAAGGTAAAATACTGGGCTTCATGATAGCTTTGCTAGATTTAGTATCCATAAACCTAGTAGCCTTTATAGGTTTATCATATTTATCCTCTCGAAGAAGTTAGATCTGGACATACGGATGAGAAACTTTAACTGGTTGATGATCCAGTTTCAAACATATCTGCTCTAACATGTACAAAGAAGCATCCTTAGAAAAGAATGAATAGTCAGAAGAGTCGTCATCAGAGGAAGAAACAAAAACAACAAACTTAGTATCTTCGTCTTCACTTGTTTGTTCCTCGATAAGATCTTCAAGGTTATCAAAGGAATGAATAGGAATAATTGACTGAATTGATTCTAATAACCTGATATCCTTTTTGCTCTTATTAGGACACTGTCATGCAAAATGTCCTGGTTATCCAGAGAGAAAGCATTGATCAACCTTTTGAGATTGAAGAGGTCTTCGTTTAAAGAAACGAACAAATCTCCTTTTCTTCTTCTTTGTCCTGAAGGGCTTGTAACCTTCTTTAGGAGGTATATGAGATATGTGGGACTTCTTGCTCTTATAGTAGAACTTTCTGTGATGATGTTTTTTCTTGGTACCGCAATCACAGTCTTCCTTTTCCTTGCATTTGATTTTCAAGTAAGGCTTATTGCAAACTTTTGGAGGATAGGACCCCCATTGATCATATTCTTGAAGGAAGCTTGTTGATCACAGAGTTTATCAAGAGAGGATAAAGCAAGCTGATAAATCTCTCTAGGAGTAATATCTGTCATATTTCTTTGCAAGGCTACAATGGTCCATTGCAATTTTAGTTGCAATTCATCTGGCAAGGATGATATGAATGTATAACAAAGATTCACATCCTTTGAACTCTTGAGAAGATAGTATCTTTCCGTCCTATGTTGGTAATGCTTCTGAAGATCACGTTTATCAAGTAAATAGCATTTGATTTCAAAATATTCTTAACGAAGTTGCTTGTCAATAAGTTGGAAGTCACCTATGAATTCCTTGTGGATAATACCAAGAAGAATACTGGCAGAAGTGACTTGGATGTACTGTAAGCATCCGTAGTCGTCAAGCTTTACCACCATTCTCTTAGAATATCAGTGAAGCGAGAAGTGAACTTAGACAAAATATTGTATAAAGGAGTATTTGGTCGAGTCATTTGTAAATCTAGCCATGCTCTAAATTCATGAAGACTTTCTCTCCATTTCTTAGGAGGAAGATTGTCAAATGTAAACTAGGGGCCCGAAATAGGTTGGTTGGTTATACTGGAACTTCTGGTGATGATGATCTGAATGGTTTAGGGTCTATAGAACCTGTAGAGTCGACATCACTGATATCTAAATTGACTTCAGTGTGTTGAGGCATTGTCATCATAACCTGAGCGAGATTAGATAGATCATTAATCTGTTCAGAGGAATTCACATATGATTATGAAATTACAGAAAATTGTTCAGAGGGTTGCTCAGATTACTTGCTCAAAGGGTTTAAGAGTAATTTCATGTTGGAACCTCTGGAAATTCAATAGGTGCAAGAGTTGCTATGAACTCAGATGCTTTATATTTGGTCGAAGACGAAGTAGGCTGAGCTTTTGGTGGAGATGGAGGTGGTGTTTTTATTTACAGTGGTTTATTCCATGGATCAATAGGTTTAGTATGGAAAGTAGAAGGAATCGATTTTGAGTTAAAAGGATCCATTGATTTAAGTTCGTCAGCTAGAGGCTTTGGCTTTGAAGATTTATTGGCTTTATTGGAAAGAGGCTGTATGTGCTGTTTGATCAAGGGATAGTCCATCTTAAAGACTTTTTCATAATCAACAGCATTCGGATAGGTAGGGTAAGAAGGAGAAGCATACATAGGCTGAGCAACTAGATAGGTAGGAGGATAAGCTCCATAAATAGTTTTAGATTGTTTAGTTTGCATGTCAGCTTCCATATGTTGAAGAACTTCTTTTACCCATCTAAGTTCTTGCTCCTTAATTGTAAATTCTAGTCCAAAATATTGTGTTGCAATATAGTGGCGAAGATCAGCATCAAGTTGTTTCATCTGATTTTTGTAAGATTTGTATAGCTTTTGGATCTGAGAAGAAATAGCATTTACTCATTGATGAGTCGTGTGATTCTGTCGACTAATTCCATCCAGCTTAGAATCAATCCTTTATAGAACTTTGTTTTGTGCTACTGGATTGTTGGTATGCCAGTTGAGAACTTCATTAATAGGATTAGAAACAAAAGTTCCTTGAGAAGTTATTCTTATGGCTCGAACATAAGGACTAGAGATAACCCTATTGGCACCATCAGTGCTCCATTATAATGGAGGAAAGTTTTCTTCATAAGGTTGAACCATCATACAAGGTACGGGAGTAGGAGATACAATAAGAATAGGAGGAATTACTGACTGTGGTTTAAAGATTGACTTTGGATAATCTCTCCCAGTGGGTTTAAGCATCTCACTAAAAGATTTAGGTTTGAGCTGTTCTGTGTTGAGACCAATGGATTTGTCAGAATCATCATCATGATCATCATGTCCAGGATGAGAAGGCATACAGTGAATCTGTGACTTTTTCTTTCGTCGTCTCCGTCGGTTGTATAACTCATCATCATCATCACTATCTGATTCATGGTTCAAACAGACTTCACAATTTGGCTCACACATAGAGGGATCTATATCCCAGATGAAATATTCATGATGATGACTTATATAGACCGAATCTCCATTAGATTTTACATAATAAATCGGAGGGTCTTTGCCTTCTGTATGAGACATAACAGGTTATAGCTTCAAAACTAGGCCAGAAGTGTTGGAAGTACCTGGTTGATCATCAGTAGGCCTGGTGTAGATAGATTTCACTGATCCATCTCAAAGAGTCTGAGGAATTGGAGGAGTGGTCGTGTGAAATGAATGACTGTGATTAGTATGGAACACCTTTTAGTAGTTTGTGATCCATTCCATAGGTATAAGCTTTTTCAGCTCTTTCGGAGGTAATTGCTTTGGGATCTGAATGATAGTAGTCTGATCATTAGAACGATCAACAACCATGTAAAGAGCATTCGAAGTAGTGTTTGGAAAGTTCAGATCTATAGCATGATTATGAAGGCGATAGATCATCTGATGATGTAGCATAGCCATAATTGCTGCAGGGTCTTAATCTGCTCCAGTGATTTGGATCTGGACCTGGAGTCTGTCAGATAACATTGGATCATCCAGCCTGATGTTGAAATCAGGTGTTTTGGTGAGGATGACACTTCCATTGTTGAGAGTTATAAGCAAGGTACTAATTAGATCATTTTGGTACATTGTGTAGGCAGTGTCAAGAAGAGATATCTTGACTGTAGCAGGTATTCCCTTTCTTCCATGAAGTGTAAGAACAAGTTGAACTGCTCCACTATGTAAATGAGTATGGTTCTGCTCTCTCCAAAGAGAGATGAGCTCCTTGGGGATCTCCAACTTTACATACTGCTCTACAGAAGTAGCTTGCAAACCACATTGTTCAAGACGTGAATTCTAGATGATTTCTTTTATTTTTGGGCAATTTGTAGAAAGAAGAGTACGAATACCACGAATTCAAGAACGATCTTTAGAATATATACTGTACAGACTAAGCAAAGGAAGAGAAGACTCACAAACACGATTTTCTAAAAAAATATAGGTAATTTCTACAAGATTTTCTATTCTATTAGATAAGGTACGTTTAACACTAGAAGGTAGATCGAAAATTGAAAGAGTAAATGAAAGATGAGCAGGGTCACTATTCATAGGTTCACTCATGTTTTCCAGTCTTATCAAGAATAACGTAGACTTACTCACTCTTATCAAGAATAACATAGACTACCGGCCATACACAATGGCTATGACTCTTGTGGCAACAAAGTTTAAAATAAATATTGAATAAGGTAAAAAGTATAAATAAATAATACACAAACAAGAAAAGAGAAATAAATAAATAAAACAAACAAGTTATAACAAGAAAAAGTTCAGGCTAAGTAAAGAAATATTTATACCAAATAACTAAGAGGGAAGTATCACATATTAAATGTTTAGATTAAATAAAAGAAGGAAAATGTTTAAAACACTTAAAAGAAAGAGTAAGAATCTCTCTATGTGAGATCTTTTGCCCGTACGCTAGTACGCTAAAGTTTCTATTAAGGGTCACATCTTCAGTAAATTCCAGCATAGTCATATCATTATTGATTACCTCATCCCAATTCTTCATAGACCTTTTTTTTCTCTTGTAGTCTCTAAGTACAATTTTCTCCCATCTTCTCATTAGAGCGTCAGGGTGTTTTTTCTTAACATGTTCGAATCACCTAAGTCTTGTCTCTCTTAATTTTCCATCAATATTAGCCACATTTATATTTGTCTTTTACCATTACATTTATGACCTTATCTCTTCTAGTAAGGTTGTACATCCAACGGAACATTCTCATCTCTACCACTATTAACTTTTGATTATGCACTTATTTGATGGGCCAACATTTCGTCCCATAGAACATGGTCGGCCTAATCTTTAAACGATAGAATTTATGTTTGAGCTTGAATAGTATCTTCTTGTCACATAAAACTCCTGATACATTTCTACATTTAAATAATATTAATTTGACACGGTGAACAATTTTTTCATCGATTTCGTCATTGCTTTAGATGATAGATCCTTGATACTTAAAACACTTTTTTGTGATATAACTTCTAACCAATCTTTACCTCCACATCAGAAACTACTTTATGAGTTAAAAATTTACACTTTAAGTATTTAGTCTTAGTCATGCTCAATTTAAAACCTTTCGACTTTAACATATCCCTCCAAGATTCTAGTTTGACATTGACACCTTCTTTTATCTTATCCACTAAAACAATGTCATCAACAAATAATATACATCAAGGAAAATCCCCTTCGATATTCTTTTTAAGCTCTTCCATCACTACTACAAATAAAAAAGAGTTCAATAAAGAGCCTTAGTGTAGCCCAATTTCTATTCAATAATGAAATTTGTAGGTTTGTCTTTACTCCAATTTTGTTAAAAGAAAGGGAATGAATAAATTGGGATGAAGTTCAATTTACATTTCAATTTCTTTTTTCAAAGATGCTCTTCAAAATTTATTGTAATTTTAACTACTTATTTAGATACATCAACAGTAGCACTCGTGAGGAAAGGGAACGTTCGGGGTTGTAATTGAATTTATTGAAAAAGAAAGTAGGTCTAAAATATTGTCACTAGGGAGTATCTGAAATAGTTGAAAGCAAAAGAGGCCATATCCCACGAACTATGAGACTTGAAAGCAACGTTAAGAATATTGTTTTGTAGCAGTCAGTCTGAAAAATGGTATTCCAAACTCTAGTACCGTACCGGTAACAAATACCAATTGGTACAGTCTATTTTGTACCGATTGATACACGAAATTCCAGTAAATACCGGGAAAAAATTATGATTTCTAAAATTTGGGATGAAATTGAAAAGAAAAAGAGTAAATAACTCTAGCTCCAGTAGAACGTAGTACCCATTATCTTACCTGTCCTTCACTCCACTGTCGGTGCTCCTCTTTCACTGGCCAGCACTCTCCATCGTCGTCAATAGCTCTCGATCCTCAGTTTGTCATTGGTAGGTTATGGGCTTGTTGCTCTTCTCTCTTTGCCAGCAGCTTGTCACCAATTCTAGCAACTCGTCAACGATCCGCACTCCACAATCCTCCAGGGTCCAGCTGTCCATCATTTCATCGCTAGCTTGCCACTCCTCCTTAATTGACCTTACCGAACTTTTGAATCTACCGCTTGTGTGTGTACTGTGTACTAAAAATTGTGTTAGTTGAGACTTGAATGTTAGATGAAAGTAAAACCGATAGCGGTAGAGAGAGCAAGATAGGTTCTGTGTTGTGCTGCATTTTTATTAAAAAATTGTTCTCTTTGCCGATGTGGTTCTTTACATTGAAAAATAGATATTGACTCTTTCATTAACAATTTAACATAACTTATACTAATTTGGTATCTTTATTGTTTAAGAATTAGATATTGGTTACATTTTTTTATTAACAATTAACATAGAAAATTGCATATATTGACATGTTGAGACTTGAATATGAATTATGCATTTTTATTAAATTAAAAATTTGCTTCTTCACAATAGTAATAATATTCAATAATATTATAGACCGTGTTCAAGAAATGTTTAATAATACTCCTTAATTCTATTTTAATAGTTTTCTTAGTTAAATTTACAAATCATTTTGTTAATCATGTCGATAATGATAATTTAGAGTTTATGGCTTATAATTGCTTCATAGTTTCACCTTTAAGTTCATATAAAAATTAAATTCATATTTTAGGCCACCATCACAAATTAGGAGGTGACATGCCATAATCATGTCTTCATTTATTTGTGGAACAATTAATTATAAAAATTAATCAATTATTATTTGTTTGTGTAAGTGATCTAAAAGGATTGGAATAGAGTTACTTATTTAAGTTCTTATATAGAATTATAAAAAAAAATGCTAACTTTTACATATTCAATTCCAACTTAATGATCATTTTGTATTTACAAGCAGTAAATGTACTTGCATTGGGCATATTCCAATTGAAACTAATACGAGGTTATCAATTTAATTTTGATTTATGTTTTTATTTATTTTACAAAAATAATGGAGGGAAGTTCAAGTACTTCTGATAATTCAGTCGCTTTAAGTTTAGGAAGATTTGATGATCTAGCTTGGGCTCATGCTAGATTGGTTTTTGGAATGAAGAATCATACCATTTGTTTGTATTGTAACAAACATTTAAAAGGTAAATGAACACCATATTAAATAAGCATTTGGTTGGAATCAAAGGTGATGTAAAATCTTGTAAGACAGTGAACCATTATGTGAAATAAAAAATAAAAACTTTTTTTGAAGAGTATCAACATAAGAAAGATAGAAAGCAAAGAGTGAACTATGAAATTAGCAGTGAAAATTCTTTTTTCGGTGGTTAGGATAATAATGGAAATGTTGAAGGTGGTATTCCTACCCAACAAGAAGGAAATGTTGCACCTGATGTGAGGTGAAGAAGAAGACAGGTATCTAAAATTTTTACACCACGAATAACTCCTAGAGCTCAGCTTTCAATCTATAATGCCTTACAAACTAAAGAATTTACTCATAATATAGACATGACAATAGCTAGATGGTGGTATAATTTAGGTGTACCATTTAATGTTGCCCAGTCTTATTATTACCAGCTTATGATGGACTCTGTTGCCTCTTACGATTCAGGATACAAAACTTCTTTAATTGATGACTACAATGATAAACTTCTTAGCAGCTCTACTTATGAAATAAACAGTTACTTGGATGAAAAAAGAATGACATGGGTTACTTATGAGTTTTCAATTATATGTGATAGTTGGACAAATAGAAAACATGAATCTATTATCAATTTTTTAGTTTATTCTGCAAGAGAGACAATATTTTTGAAGTCTATTGATGCGTCTAACCTTATTAGAAATGTTGATACAGATATTTGATGAAGTTGTGAATGAAGAATATTGTCCAGTTCATTACTGACAATATTTTTGGTTACAACGTAGTTGGAAGAAGATTGCAAAGTTGGTATAATTCATTTTATTAGACTCCTTATGTTGTACATTGTATTAACCTGATGTAGAAAAATATAAGAGATGTTAAATAGTTTCCTATCATTGATGAAATTGTGCAAAAAGAAAAAAAATTGACCAAGTTCATCTATAATCATGCATAGGTCCTGAATTTAATGAGAAAAGATTTCACAAATTATAGAAATTTGTAATGTCTTGATATTACAATATTTGCAACTAACTTCTTATCATTTTTGTATTTTGTTTTGATGAAGAAGTTAAGGAAAATGTTTATAAGTAGTAAATGAGTTGTTTCTTAGCATGATAGGTTTAATGCTAGATTAGAAGTTTCTAGATGTATACTTAACAATCATGAATTTTAGTCATAATTTCAATTTTTCGTCTGAGTTAATAAGCCTTTGGTAAGAGTACTTTGCCTGATTGATAGTGATGAGAAGGCAATAATGGTTATTTTTATGATGTTATGAAGAGGGCAAAGGAAGCAATGAAAGCAAATATGAAAAATATGCTTTTTTTGTACACACCTTATCTTGCAGTCATCAATGGAAAATGAGAAAAGTAAGTTTACTCTTCGTTGTTTAAACTTAGGGTTTTTTAAATGCTAGTATCTATTTTAGACCAAATTTTACAAATAAAGTTGAAATTAATAGGAGAATACTATTAACTATTATAATAATTGTTGTCCATGAGATATGTAAAATCTCGTACACTCATAAATGGAGGTTTATAAAGATGCTTTTTGTAATTTTGGAATGCTTATTGCTATTCGTTAAAAAGACAAACTTAATTTAGGTATATTTTTTCATTTTTTTACTTGCTGATAATTAATCATTACTTTATTTTATTTACAAGGTTATTTTTGTTGTTTTATAGTTATTTGGTAGGATTAATTCGGAAGTGGTGCTCTAAAATTTCAAAGGTTTGTAATTCGAATTCTGAATCAATGAGTGAGTGCAACAGGGTATGGAAAGAATTGGAGTACATTTGAATTCACCTATTCCAAGACAGGAAATAGACTGGAACACAAAAGATTGAAATGACGAGAATTGATATCAATGCGATTTAAGCGAATATTCGATTGAATTAAGTTTTAGGTTTTCATTTCTTTCATTATTTTAATTTCACTCATATTCGATACATATGTTAAATTTTATGTATGTAGTATAAATATAAAACTTTTAACTATAAATATTTTTATTTTAGGTTTTGCTTCTAGTTGATTGTATTCTTTCGTACAAGCTCTTGTTGTATACTTACGGAGTCATAGAACTTTATTATTTTTTCTATTTGATGTTTTGATGTAATTATTCTTTATTATATAAAGAAATTGTAATATTTTAAGTGCTTTGTATTATCTTTAGTTTTATATTTGTATGATGATTAAACATTATTATTATTTATATTAATTGTGGTTATTATTTATATGTGAAATATGTGAAAAATAATATTAATAAAAATAAATAAATTGTTGTTATTTCAAGGTTCTATTATTATGATTTTTGAAGATATGATTGATGTAAAATTATAAATTATGTAACACAACATATTGATAGACTATTTTGTAATTTAAAAAAATTAAATCCTACTTTATAATTTTTAAAAATTAATTAAAATAATACCCAATAGACCGACACCAAAATAATATTGTATTAGAATCAAATATATTAATACTAATACAGTATTTATAACGTTGTTTAAAAAGGTCTTTCATGTATATTTTGCATCTAGAGATTGTCATAACCCAACCTGACGTGCTATCGGGCTAGATCAATCCAATCTTCTTTAATTTACTTATGGAGCAAACCAAATCTTCTTTTGTTACTTGTAGAGCCGTTCCATTCCTTCTCTACTTGAACCCCTAACGCCTACCATTTCCATGATGATGATGGTTATGAATACCACCAGTACCACTATTCCTCCATTCACCAAACATATTACATTTCAGGACTTGGTGGATTATTTTGAAAGCCAAGGAAAAGTTCGTTTCATGTGGGTAATGAAGAATTATGGTGTCTTCATGGATTAAGGTATCTGTGGTCCTGATGGGGTAGTTATGATTTATGAAGTGAGATGATGATATTTATGTGATAAGCTATTGCCATCTGCAAACTTGTACTAACTTATGAATTACAGTGGAGTAAATGGCGCTCGGTTGTACTAACATCGAATGCTTGGAATTACACAAAAACCCTAATTCCAGCATAGTTTAAGGAATCTTATTTTTCCTTTCTTAAACAGACTATTATTCTCTACCCAACTTTGCAAAGATTGGGTAGAGAATAAGTAAGGTGTTGACATATTATCGATCATCGTTTTAGTTACGAATTTAATCTTTAGTTTGAGATTACAGAATAGTTAAGAGTGGTTTCTGCTTAGTGCTGTACATGAACGGAAGCTGCCTCCATATTTAGATAAGAGTTTGAGGGTTCATAAACTTAAAAAGAGAAAATGAAATATGAAATTCAAGAGAAAAGGCTAAAATATGTGGACTGAAATAGAGAAAACTTTAAAAGTAAACACCTCGAAAAACAATTGTTTCATTGTTCTTTCATTTACTATATGTTAGAATGATCTAGAATTGACGTTGAGTGGAGAAGCCGTGTCATTTGACATACAGAACCAATCTAGACATGGTTTCTGTCGGCCAAGTTTCTAATTAAGCCTTCATGTAGACTAGTGAAAAATGAAAACAGAACGAAAAACCACCTCATAAGTTGCATTGTAAAACCTAGAAAGTTCTCAGGGCTTTCCCATGTCAGAAATTATTTGGACAGGGATTAAGGACTTGCAACCACCTAGTAAAGAACCTTTAGCTAAAGAAGAAGATAAAAAGGACCCTCTCGAAGAAGCTCTTTTGGTGATCGTAGGTTTAGGACGAAATGACTTGTGTCCATCCAAACCTCCAGCATAGCTTTTGCAAGACTTCATTTTGGATCTATGAGGAGTCACTTTCTTCGCAAGATCTTCTATGCTCTTCACACTTTCCAGAGATGTATAAGACTGTGACTTCCCTTGATAGAACTTGGAAAGACCTCTCCTGTGCATCACACACAAAAATTTGTCAGTCCACATTCTTAACAGGCTCTTGAATTATCTCTCGTATCAAACAGAAAATAAAACTATG
>JAOQMM010154442.1:0-11622 GCA_027563515.1 Erythroxylum platyclados | reverse complement strand
CTCCTGAGCCAGAAGAATTTCCAACTACATGCAGGTGAGCTGAAATCTTTCTTCCTACAATCAAAGGGGATTGTTAATATTATGTTCTTATATTGTCTTATACAGAAGTTGGTTGGAGTTTGATTTGGAGATTGGTAAACTATGTCTTGGACTCTCTCAGAATTTCTTTTTCTTTTGTTTGGTAGAGACATACTTATGAAGTACTCCGAGGAATTAATGAAACTCGGGAAGTTGCTGTTGGAATTATTGTCGGAATCTCTTGGTATGAGCACAAACTACTTAAATGACATAGGTTGCGCTGAAGGGCTGAGCTGTTTGTGCCACTATTACCCGGCATGTCCACAACCAGAATTAACCTTGGGCACCTCCAAGCACGCAGATAATGACTTCCTCTCAGTGCTTCTGCAGCAAGACCATATTGGTGGCCTTCAAGTTCTTCACCAGAATTACTGGATTGATGTGCCTCCTACACCAGGGACTTTAGTGGTTAATATCGGCAACCTTTTGCAGGCAAGTTTAGAAACCACACAGAAATAAAAATTCGATTAAGGGCCTTCTAGTTTACAATCTTGTCACTCTTTTACACTTTCAAAGATACACAAAGGGAAAGCAGCAAGAAAAAAAAGAAACAAAAACATTGCGTTGCTCATCATCTTGTTCTGTTAAAGCCCAAAAGGCAAGAAATGCAATGCGTGCTGTGTTCCTGTAAATTTCAAGTACTATTTTGAAGAGTTCCCATGTCTAACCTTGTTTTTCCTCTGCTAATTTTCAGCTTGTAACGAATGACAAGTTTAAAAGCGCGGAGCATAGGGTCCTAGCGAACCGTGAAGGACCAAGAGTCTCAATTGCAGGATTTTTTACCACAGGTTTTATGCCCAACTCACGACTCTATGGACCCATCAAAGAGTTGTTATCAGAAGAAAACCCTCCGAAGTACAGGGAAACCACCGTTAAAGAATTTGCGTCACGCTCACTCGCGAGAGGCCTTGATGGCGGTTCTGCTTTGTTGGATTTCAAGCTTTGAGTTGTTAACAAATGATTGATAATTGATAAGGGCCAAATAAACGGTGGTCATTATTAAATAAATAAAGTTTTTATTATTTATGTTATTAATATTCACTAACCTGTTTAACACTAAATTAAATAAATACTAAATTTTTTCGGACTAAAGTTATAATGAAAGGATATGAAACGTAAGGTACATTTGGATGTGAGAATTATATGAACTCTTAATCCTTATGCTTGATGTGCAAACTTAAAGTAAAGAGGATGTTTAATTACTTCTTAAGACCCAAAAACCCTTCTATGGTCATAAAACAGCATTCTGCATTTCTGATGTCCAGTAATAACAGACAGTCATGTCATTTGGGTCCCACACTAAATAAAACTCTTTGTATTTTATATGGTTGTAAGCCTTATAAATTAATCAAATAATTATATTCAAAAAATTAGTTTAAATTATTTTATAAAAAAGGAATTTATATAAAACTAAAAATCTAGGTATTCTAAGAAATATTTAAATTTTTAAAAAAATAATAAAATTAAATTTAAATAAGTCTGTATATAATTAAACAAAATTTAAGTAAGTCTATATATTCGCTCGATATATAAAAATACAATTTTGAATATACAGTGATTAGATATTAAGTTCTCTCTCTCTCTCTCTATATATATATATGTTCTTTTTTCAATATAATATGAATTTTAAGTTCTTTTTAATTGTTTCTAATCTTTCTTTATTCTATGAAACTAATAAATGAAATAGTATTTTGTTATTATAATTTAAAATGAAGGTTGAATAGAATAATTTTTGACCATTGGAAAAACAAGTACCCAAAATATATAAATTATAATTAATCTTGCTGGGAAATAAGCTATTATCTTAAGAATAGGGAAGTATGCTTAAAAGCTTTTTTCTCCAGAAGAAAGCTTTATATTTCAAAGCTATCTTCTAAATAATAATATGATACAATTATTTAGTTTACTCCTTAACCTTAAAGGCCTGTTTGGTTGGATGTTAATTAATGTAACGGAACGGAACAGAACGGAATGGTTTATAATGGAATGAAATGTAATATAGTGAAACGTTGTTTGAGAGGGATGGAAGGGTTCATAATGTAACGTAATGATATGTTGTTTGGAAAAAAAATATGATAAAATGTAACGTATAATAAATGATTACTATACTCTTATATAACAAAACATATTAAAAAGCTATAATTAAATTAAAAAGCCTCCTAACCTTTGCAAGTCAGTGACTTGCATGAAGCAAGTCACCAGTTTCTTCATGAAGCAAGTCACTTGAATGGTCTTCTCATCTTTCTTACGGCTAGTTACCATGGCGCTCGTTGACCCCTTCGCTTTCTTCAATTCAAATTCAATCAAAGGGTAGTGTCTTTTTCTTATTCATATTGGTAAATGGCATTTTGTTTTGAAGCGGAGGCATTATTGAACAAAAGAGATGTTAAGTCACAACCGTGACTCCTCTGAAGACGAAAAATACTGACTTTCGACGATGGAAGAGCACAATTGACGGAGGAGCACAATCGACGTTTGTCGATGTCTGTCTTACTTGATAAGGGGCAAGGATAAAAACATCGTTTTGCGTTTTTAGTTTACTTTCCATTGCAAACCCTTCGATTTGGGGGGTTTGTGCTTTTAACTGTTACGATAGAATGTAACGTAAACCTGTAATCTCTGAAACCTTCCCATTCTATTCCCTTCCATTATAAAACCTCCAAATAAACGATGGAACTGTGTTACATTGCATCTCCTTCTATTACTAACCCTCGAACTAAACAGGGCCTAAGGGAATTAACTTGTTGCGCTAATCTTTTTTGAAATTCAAGCGTATTTTTATATAAGTAAAAGAATTAATTTTCTTATCCGTACTATACAAAAATATGAAATGCATCCACATATCCACCCAATCCAACATAATAAATCTTTTGAAGTTAGCTTCTTTGGTCTCATGATAGTTAAAAATATTATGAGAACAACATTAACTCTTTTTGCTCTTTTAAACGCATCACGTGCTAACCTCATCTCGTCCATTATTTCTTCATTAATGACTTCAGATCTAAATCTCTCTTTTCCAATCAAAATTTCATGCTTTGAACTTTGGAGGAAGCTGCAGATCCTTTTTTTGAAATTTAAGAGGGCTTCATCAGGTATCTATAATGAGAAAGCACGGTGGATCCAAACTCTTGTTTTCCGAAAATGATGATCATATAATATCCCATCACAGGTGAAATAATTGTTTGTTTTTATTTTTTTCTTCTCTTCTAACATCACAGGTATTAATCTATACTTGTGTGGGAAAATTACAATTTATAGACTTTATTTTTAATGATTTGATTTTTTAATTATCTTATTTGATTTCTTCTGTTGTACCTCTTATAATTTTTTTTTTAATATAAAGTCGTTATCATTAATTTTAAAAATTTTCACAAATTGGTTGGTTACCAAACATATTATCATATTTTTAAAAGTAAGACTTAGATTAAAATTTTATTTTTATGGTAAAAAGTAAGATTGAGCAGAAAATTTTAATTAATGGAAAATTTGATAAAAGATTTTCTTAAGTATATAATAGATTTAATGAAACAACCTAACTGAATTTTTGTAAAATGTATCGAAATAATTTAAGAGACTAAAAAAATAATTATTTCCAAAAGTGTGAAATTGCAGGATGGACTTCTCAAAGTTTGTAATATGAAAACAATTTATCTAATGGATCTTTATCTATTTACTTTTTTTTAAAATTAAAATGAATTAATAAAAGAAAACGCTAAAAGGTGAGTACATAAAAAAACAATAGATATATTGAAGGTTTAGATCCTCTATGCTCGTTACTCTATTCTAACCCTATTTTTGCTCATAAAACGATGTCGTTTTATGTGTAAAATTTAAAACCCAAACATTTATTTCGTTCTTACGCAATTTGAAATAAAATCTAGTCAACGTGTTTCAAAACATGATATAGCATCTTATCTAATTTAAAGTATTGCAATTATCTTTCTTGTTAAAACGCTTCCAAATTATTCTTAATCTCTTACGAGAAAATTGGTTAAAAAGCCCAAGTCAAATTTTCAAATTCACCTCACAATTTCTCAATTCGTAAAATCAATTCAAATTACCATAAATTTACCTTATTGTATTTAAAATGGTCATTAATTAGCAATAAAACAAGATTTTAAATTATTTGCCCCCATTTGCCATCTAATACATTTCTTGAATCTCATATCATTTCTACTTCCCTTTCGACAAGTTATAACTACATGGTAACATAAATTCAACTCTAAATATATGAGACAATTTTGACTAATCACAATTTAATTGGGCAAAAGAGTCAATTTTGATTCTAAGTTTTATATCAATTGACGAGTTTAACCTTAATATTCTAGAGAGAACACATAAGATTAAACATTTAGAAAATGTTAACTTTTTTTAACCTTATGATAACGATGCTGTCAGCGTTGACCTGACACTTTTTAATATTTTTATTTATTTTGCGGGCCTCACATTGTCACGTCAGATCTAACGTGACACTGTGGGGCCCACTTAAAAAATCAAAATTCTCAACTTGTCTTCGTCGTCTTTCTATTTTCTTCTTCTCTTCAATGGAAAATCAAATCCCAACTTCACCACCCCCACAATCACCATCATCACCCAAAACATAAAACTAACAACCTCATTGATCTCCTATATCAAATCTTCAGCCAAAAAGATGATAAATTTTAGATCCCCCTTAATGGAACATTGTAGATTTTCCACAAATTTTAGATCCCCCTTAATGGAACATTGTAGATTTTCCACAAATTTTAGATCCAACAAGTACTTTGTTTCCTTACAACTAATTCTATAATTTCTGCAACTTTTATGGTTTTGTTCTAGGTTGTGGACTCGAAAAGAAAAATAGATTGCGATTTTTAGCTATCTGACATTCCTGAAGTGTATGTAAAGTAACTTCGGAAATTATTGCTACCCTTCTTTGAAGAGTGAATTAAATATAACGTAAGCCTTCATGGTAATTGATGAACATTTTTACTAGTATCATTATAGGATAATGAAAATGTTAAATGTTCCATATTATCTTGTTGTTGTTTAACTCCCTTGTCTTTGGCAAGCAAAGTTGAAACCATTTGATATCACCTCTTGCTAAATTATGTTCCTAGCTTAACCAACGATATTTTTAAGAATTCTCTTAATTGATTTGTTTATGGTCAGAGGAATAAAGAGAGAAGAGCTCTAATATATGTGTGTTGATTGATTAGGAATGGGTTAATTAGTTGCAAACTTTCTGGACATGATAAGCTTTTATTGATCTAGTTACTATTCTTCCTATGTATGACATGAAACAAAGGATGGCAACCTTTAAAAGAGAACCTTAATATAGTTATTGGAATTTCTAGATACTTGATGGAAGGTTATTGGTATTTGAATCCTGTTAACCTAGAAAGCTGATCTGCTAATTTTGTTAAGGCAAAAGAAACATGAATATTGCTTTTATTGGAGTTAATTTGGAGGCCTGATACGTCTTTAAACACTTGTAAGGACGTAGTAAAGACTTTGATAGAGGTAATGCTAATGCCACATAGTAACCATAAGTCATCTATAAAAAGACATATTAAAAAATTTGATCTTGTCATATTTACAATGGAATTTAAATTGCTTTCCTTCTCAATATCCTAAATATAAGTCTTATTAGTGCTACAATACAAATGGTAAATAAGTAGGAGGATAAAAAGTCCCCTTCCTTATTCTTTTTACTTCCTTGAATGACTTGGCTGGCTCATCATTCACTAGTATACTATATGATATTGTGGTGACACATTCTTGCAACCAATTAATGAATTTTTTTAAGGAACTAAATGCTTTTAGGATGCAAAAAATGAAATTCTATTTTATAGAATTAAAGGTTTTGATGAAGTCTATCTTTAAGGCATAATTATTGATGGTTGCTCTCTCTGTAATTATTGATGGTTGCCCTCTCTGCATAGACTCCTTGATTTGTTTTAACAATATCTTTTAATATTTATTTGATCTTGGTAACCAATATTTTAGAAATTACTTCGTAAATGACATTATAACAATAAATAGGTCTGTAATCATACATATTGGAGGGATTATGAATCTTAGGTATATGTGTATTTTATTCAGTTTCCTTATAATTTTATCATGTGAGAAGAACTCTAATATTACTTTACATATTGTTTTACCAATTTGATTCCGAGCCTTTTGATATAATATTTCATTTAAGCCATCAGGACCTTATGCCTCATTTGTATTTAAGATGAGTAAAGATTTTTTGATATCTCCTTTGGTGAATGGTTTTATAAGTTGGTTTACATGTCTCTGAGAGAGAGATTTGGGTATAAATATGCAAAACTCCTAAAGAGTAACTAGAGTGTTATTAGTATGATCACCAGTACCTTTAAAGAAGTTTATAGTTGCTTCCTTGAGAGCTTGTTGTTCCCTTATGATTAACCCACCCATATCTAATAAAGGACTAATTATGTTAATACACCTAGCTAATACTGCATTGTGAAAGTAGCTTATGTTTTTTCCTTCCCATCTTAAATCTAATACATTATTAACTTTTACTATATCAATTAATAATGGGCTTCTAATTCATCTACATACCTTGTTAGAGCTTTCCTCTCCTCTAACGTTATAACTTCATCATCTGGCTTAAGAGCTTCTTGATTGTTAAGGAGATATTTCATGGTACTAGGTTAGCATTATTAAAAGTATTCTTATTTTAAAGCCTTTAACTCATCCTTGATGGCATGAAATTTTCTTATGTATTTGAATGTTTCATAACCTACTACCATTGCATTTAGTCCTTTATTGACTAGTTATGTGAATCCATAAACCTTCAAAAGGTAGTTGTCAAATTTAAAAGGTGTTTTCCTTTTTTATTGAAAATCATTAAGAAAACCTCAATTAGTGAGTGACTTGAACAAATGAAGCTGTTAAAATGAGCTTTCTCACTAGAAAACTCTGATAATATGAGGGAATTAAGTAAGACTATATCAATCTTTTTTCTTACATATCTATTGCATGTTTACCTATTATTCTTTATGAATAGGTTCCTTAAACTTGAGATCAGTGACACCTGTTTAGCTGAAGCATTTTCTTAAATCATTATTTTCATTAAAAATTCAATTCTTATTGCCTTCCACCTCATTAGGGATGATGGTGTTGTTGAAGTATCCTAGTAATATCCATGGTGAGTTGATACCTGCTTAAATCTTATTTAGATCCCTCTATAAAGTTAGTCTTTAAAAAGCTAGATTGTATGCATAAATAAAGTTGATGTTTATTATGATCAAAGTCTATAGCAATGGATGTATTGATAAGTGAAAGCATGTTAATCTAGTTAGATCAAGTTGTTACCATATGTAACCAATATTCTAACATTGTAATGTGTTTGATGGTAAAAGATTATGTTCGGGTTCTTTTTTTTTTCAAAACCATAGTCTTTCTTTAAAGCTTTTAGCTCTTATTTTTGTCTCTAAAAGTCTTGCCAAAATAAGTTTCTTAAACTTCAAATGGTCATAAACAACCTATTAGTTATAAGGCAGTTAAACTCCCTGATATTTTTAAGCAATAATAGACATCAATTTCAAGTTATAGGGTTATATGAGACCCTTTTTTCAGGTTTTCTTCCTAATTTTTCCTTAATGCTTACTCTACTCTCTTATACATTCATTACTTTGTGCTTCTGATAAAGAATTTCTTTGTTGAAATTATAATAGTCTTGATGATAAAAGACTCCTTTGTGGCTAGAATATTATATTCATCGTGTGGTACAATTATCTTCGTCATTGTGTAAGTGGATTCTTATCATAAGGCATTATAACTACAAATGTTGGTGTAGTCTCTTCACCTTACCAGGTGAAATATTCTTGAATTGCATATGCTACCGCTTGTTTTAGTTCTTTACCTCGTTTGCCCTTAGTAGCTAAGTATATATTTTGAGTAGATTGTGCTTGTTTATCATTATCATTACATTTACTTAACAATTCTAGGCCTATTAGTTCATTGTAGTTACTTATTTTAAAGAGATCTCTTGTAGATTTCCATATCTTAGGTGGAGAAATTTTAAAGGGTTTTCATTGATAGTTGAGAGCTATCATATATTCTTTTAAGTTATTAGCCTTATTCAATTTCATCTGCTTAAGAGTCTAAGTAATTTTATTATAGATTTACTTATATGTATATTCTTGAGCAGCATATTCACTTTATCATTGCAGTTGTTTCTTCTAGAAATATAAGTTTGTTTATAGAGCTTGGTAAGTGACTCAAGTCTTCTATTGACAAGTATTTGATAAGTTGTGAAAATTTATCCACCCATACACCTTTTTAATCTTGGAAGTCTTAAGTGTTAAGTTTAGCCTCCATTTTTTAAGTATACTTAGTTTTCTATTTATATGTCAAAGCCCTATTTCCAATATCTTAACCAAGTTGGATTGACAACTAAACTTAAACAAGAATAGGTCATCCTCATTTATAAGTATATTTCCCATATCCATTCTTCTCCAATTAGTTATTGCCCAACTTTGCATTTGACGATATAATGGTCACTTATCAACAAGGAATCCTATCAACATAGTTAACCACTTGGTAGCTTCAACACGTAGAACTTCCGTAAGAGTAGTTATAAATGTGCCGTTGTTGTTTATTAGAGGGGTGAATCTTAACTTTTCGAATGATGATGAATCAACAATTACTTGATACTAAGAAGGCTTTCCAATAGTTAAAGCAACTAAAGAGGGACCAAAATGAGACAAAGAAGTATTAGAAACTAGAGGGATGATTGAGAATTTAAAAGAAATGGCAAAATGTATTAATACTATCTGAGATCAGTTTGAGATTAAATACAAGTCTAATGTGAGAATTAATGATGTAGTTGACATAGATATTAAAAAAATTAAGTCTTTGGATTATTTGTTTTGCTATCATTATTAAGATTCAAGAAAAATTCGGAGATGTTATCATTAAAAAAAGAAATTACGTATTTGAAAAAAGAAGCTAGTTATAAATATAAATGTGAGGAT
Organism: Erythroxylum platyclados; assembly: GCA_027563515.1. Taxonomy (NCBI): domain Eukaryota; kingdom Viridiplantae; phylum Streptophyta; class Magnoliopsida; order Malpighiales; family Erythroxylaceae; genus Erythroxylum; species Erythroxylum platyclados. Next base: position 2,557 of record JAOQMM010154442.1, on the reverse strand, counting down.
TCCCCTTTCAATTGTTATTTCTCTATAACAAGTTTATTCACATTTAAATTTTCTTTTCTTTACCACTTCAACGAGAGACTGTTAAAATCTAGACCTCTAGAAAACTTTTTCAGGAGTGGTCCAAGGTGGTCCACTCCAACCACTCAGCATTATGGTACTGTCTTTACTCTGATCACCAGTCCCTTTCATAATCTACACTGTACTCTTCGAATGATTTTGGCTCTTACAAGTTTGAACCAAATCTTACAGCCTATATTTTAAAAAATATTTAATTATGTATTCTTCTTATCATACGAAGAACAAGGGCTCTAGAATTCTTTTTAACCCATGATTTTATAACCGGTTATTAAAACACTCAAGAGAAAGAAGTTAGATTGGACGATTTAAAATTTAAAATTACACTTTAAAAAAATCTATTAAATATTTTGTGTTCAAAAGTGAATCTATTTTGTATGCTAATACAGTTGTGCAAATAATAATAACAATATAGTAATTGGAAGAAAAAATTTAATTTAAGCGTCTTACTTCAACTTCTCAAATTATTCATTTGATATTTCAATTGATTAGGGTTTTCTTTTTATCAAATTTGATCTAAAATTCCAAAAAAAAATCATATTATTCTAATAATGACAATAATAACTTACGAAGAATTGTATAACATTATTTAATAAAAATCAAATAAAGCTTCCAATTGATTCTACTCCCTTTCTAAGCCAATAAATAATATGCCGTGATCTGATTTTATATACAATTCTATGGTAATTTAAATAATGTATCTAAAAATCAAATAATAAAATCTGTTATGTTAATTTAAAGAAAAAGGAAAGGAAAAAGATATTAATTTATTATTTTATTTATATGACAGCAAAGTAAAAATTATAATTATTATTTTGATTACAGAAAGTCCTAAAAATTTTTAATTCTTTAAAGCTTAAATAATATTTTTGTAAGGATTCAATTTTAATAAATTCTTAAGACAATTTATATCTAAAAAAGATATTGATATGCTTAATCATTCTCTAAGGCCCGATTTGATGATAAGATTGGGCATGTGAGGAAGCATTTGTCACGAAGTTGTCTAACTCAAGGATTGAGTATAGTGCCTAGGTTGTAGGTGTTGTTAAAATTTAATTTAATATTTTTTAGAAGTCTTAGTTATCTATATGTTTTAATTCATTGAAATTCCTTTTTTAATCTTCGATTTATCTTGTTTTCTTCTATTTCTTTAAAGTATATAAATTTAGTAGTTAATTCCTCATATAAGAAAGTATTACAAAATTAATTTTTAAAAATATGATAAAATTATCTTGATCTCTTTAAGTTGATATCAGTATTTGCCGTATAAATCTCATATACACAAATTTAACTTTAATTTTAATGGTATTACGACCTATATTTAATGATTTAATGTCACATAATGGCATAAATGATGACTCGTTTCTTGGATTTATTGATATGCTTAAAACGTTAAGTTATTCGATAAAACTTGTTGAGCATTTAAATACTGGTTTTAAAAGATGTTTTATATATTTCCGTATCAATAAAAACTTTATAATTTGGTTTCATTTAGAATATTAAATTTTTATATAATGATTCAAAATTTAATTATTTTAAATTAAAATAAATTATAGTCCTTATTATTATACAAATCTTTGATTTTTAAATTAAAATATTATCAATTTAATTTGAAGGAAGGTTGATGACTTGAATTTTGGTTTTCTTAAAATATCTATGTACATGATATGTCTTGATGTTGAAAACTTGAATTTTAATCCACACTTATTTTATGGCTAATAATTTCTTGATCAATCAATCGCTGTTCATGCCTAATTCAACTTCACTTACTAATCTCTCTGCACATTCGTTTGTTAAATTGATTGCAACATTTCCAATTTTAAGGTTGAAACTTTTTCCTAGAAGAGATTAGCTGCAAAAGGATATATTCGTATTGGTAAGTATTGGCATCGTACACGTATCTCCTATATTAATCAAGTGAACACTGAGACGCATAGATTTGGACCACTGCAATAATTCCACTCCGAATTTTCCATTCCAGTAATGGACCGTATACGTCTCCTTCCTTTGGTTGATATTTACTGGAAAATGGTCATTGCTCTCTCTGCATCTCCACCATTTCTATTTAAGTAGTACTAAAGGTTAGTGTACGTGTGAAGAGGAAAATGGCTTCTAATTTGTATCCTGGTAATTATGATCGATCGCTTGACCTAAAAGCTTTCGACGAGACAAAAGCCGGTGTCAAAGGACTTGTTGATGCAGGGATCACACAGGTTCCTCCATTTTTCCATCAACCACCTCATGCATTGGACAAGAGTTCTGTTCCTGCTGATGACACCTATTTCAGGTTTCCTATCATAGACCTGACAGGTGTTACTAAAGACTCGAGTTTACGCAAGGAGATCGTGGAAAACATTCGACATGCATCAGAGACATGGGGTTTTTTCCTAGTTGTCAATCATGGGATTCCTCTAAGCGTGCTCGAGGACATGAAGGATGGTGTACGTAGGTTCTATGAGCAGGATATTGAGCTAAAGAGGAA
>JAOQMM010154391.1:0-11630 GCA_027563515.1 Erythroxylum platyclados | reverse complement strand
TGCGGAGCTTTTTCTTCCTCCGTCCGTCTTCCGTCTTCCGGACGCCATGCCCTTCCGGACGTTCTTTCTCTCTGCTTCCTGCTTCCTGCTTCTGCTTCCTTCTTCTGCTTCCTGCTTCCTGCTTCCTTCTTCCTGCTTCCTTCTTCTGCTTCCTGCTTAAGGCCCGATGGGGGGGGTGCTTCCCCTTTTCCAAAAATATAGTCGGATACATTCCTCCCCCCAAAAATTCCCGCCATTTTTTCAAAAAAAGCACCCCCAATCCTTACATTTAACACACCATTAACACATATATAACATAAAATAGCTATATTTGTAGCATGGAAAAGGAAAAAGAAAGCCATAATAAGCTACAGAGCGCAGTCTTCCTTTGGATCTGGAATGAGCACCCCGAGTTACGTTATCTTTGTTTCAGAACAATGAATAACCTGACCACACAGATTGCAGACCCTAACAAGGCAAAGGCTGTGATGGCTGTTCAGCGCAGCATGGGAATGGTAAAGGGCACTACCGACTTGGTTTTTTATTATGCAGGTAGGTTGTATGCGTTTGATATAAAGGTTGGCAAGGATAAGCTGAAACCAGAACAGGTAGAGTTCATATCCGCTATCAAATCGCAAGGCGGCTATGGGTGCGAGATTAGGTCTTTGGAGCAGTTTAAAGATATAATTCGGAGGATTGTAAATGGGGAAGAGTTGTAATTCAATGGCGAAGAGCTGTGACATAATAAGGATTGACAGTGTAGACGAGGAAAAGTACCTTGACGACAAGCGTGAGCGTTTTGCAAGGTCTATTGTCGCAGGGGAAGGACTGCTAAGGGCATACCGAAATGCTTTTGGTGCGAGTGCTGCCCGTGATGATGAATTGGCTATGAATCAGGCTATCACGCTGGCACGTGTCCCGCAGGTTGCCAATAGGATAACGGAGCTTGAATCTGAAAGGCGTGTGGTTAGGAATATCACTAGAGAAAGCATGATTGCTGACCTAAAGACTATGGCTGACGTTAGCATATCAGACTACTTTAATGTTAGCGAAGGGATATGGGAGTTAAAGCATCCTAGTGAGTGGACTAATGCGATGAAGCGTGCGTGTAGCAAGATTAAGCCTACAAAGTTTGGTATTGAGCTGGAGATACAGGGAAAGCAGTGGCTCTTTGAAAAGATAGGTGATTTGATGGGATATTCTTTGCCTATTAATAATACGCAGAAATTGGATGCGTATGACGGCAAGACTATTGATGAACTTAGGAAGGTCGTACTTGATTTAAGTGATGTTATGGACGTTGAAGAGATGTAGTAGTATGGATGAACGTGAAAGGATAATAGCAAGGCTAAAAGCAATCGAAGAGTACACGTTTGCAAAGGCAAAGTCGGGTGACTTTTGGTCGTACTGCCTTTATTGGAATAGAGATTTCTTTATAAAAAGAAAGTTCCTTAAAGAGGTGGTTGATGTGTTGCAGCTTGTGCATGACGGATATAAGAGTGGGAATGTTGTCAAGGTGGCTATCTCTATGCCCCCTAGGGCTGGGAAGAGCTATTGCACTTCTCTTTTTTGCTCGTTCATGCTTGGCCAATTCCCCGAAGAAAGCATCATGAGGAACTCGTGTACTTCGTCCCTTTATGAAGACCTTTCAAAGAGTGTTCGTTCTATGGTATCAGACGACAGATGGAAGCGTATGTTCGGCATAGAGTTGCGAACCAAAGGTGTAAAGACGTGGGCATTGCAGACAGCTAAGATGAACTCGTACTTCGGAGGAGGTGTAGGTGGCACTATCATTGGTAAGGGTGCTACCATGCTGAATATATCTGATGACTTATATAAAGACTATAAAGACGCTATCAGTGACCTATCCAACGATCGTGTAATAAGCTGGGCTGATTCGGCACGTGGCTCACGTCAGGAGCTTGGTTGCTGTACCATTGATATTGGTACTAGGTGGAGAACAAATGATATTATCGTAAGAGGACTAGAGAGAAACGACTATGATGCAGTGATATGCGTCCCTGCACTGACAGAGGAGGGGAAATCCTTCTGTGAGAATGTGCAGACAACAGAGTTCTATCTAACCGAAATGTCTAACATCGCACCTGAAATATGGAGCGCAGAGTACATGCAGCAACCGATAGAGGTTAAGGGTAGATTGTTCACGCCTGACGAGCTGATGTACTATGAAGAGATTCCAGAAGGAGAGTTTGAAGCAAACCTTGGCGTTGGTGATATTGCAGACGAAGGAAGTGACTTTACCGCATGCCCAATGTTTAAGAAGTATGGAGACAAATGGTATATGTATGACGTGTTATTCAGCAAGGATAAGGTAGAGATTACGCAGCCGATACTTACAGGTATGATTAACGTCAATAGAGTATCACGTTTCAGGTTTGAGAGCAATAACGGAGGTAAGCTGTATGCGCAGAACGTGGCTAAAACCGTTGATGCGGACGTTACTTGGATTCCGACTACAAGCAATAAAGAGAGTAGGATATTGAATGATTCCGCTTGGATTAAAAAGCATGTGGTGTTTATGGCAAACCCACAAAGAGGTAGCGACTATCATAAGTTCATGGAGCAGCTTTGTTCTTATCTCAAAGAGGGGAAGAATGCACATGATGATGCTGCCGACTCACTTAGTTTGTTTTGCCGGTTTGTAGAGAGTTTAGGTTTCAATAGAGTTAAAAATGATGATAGAGGAGAATGGCCGTCAATACCTATCAGTCTTAGTCAGATAAAACTATAAATATATAAAACATAAATTATGAAAGCATCAGAGATTTTAACGCTTAAAAATTACAATGAGCAGCTCACGTTGCTTAAAAAGAATCAAAGCGATTTTAACACAGGTAACATAGACGATAGTATATCATTCTATGAGGGTAAGCATGCCATTTTGCAAGACGAGGTTTTGCAGGATGAATGGATTACAGAGGAGGTAATGAACAGCGAAGGGAAGATTGAAAAGAAGTCTTTCTGTGTTAAAAAGACTAAACTTGCGCTGCCCTATCCGCAGCAGATTGTAAGCAATTGTACTTCTTTTCTGTATGGCAACGATATTGACTTAATTCTTAATTCAGGACGTGAGGAAGATAATAAGCAAAAAGCATTTAACCAATTTGTGCATATATGGAACAACGATTTGCGCATGATGGGATTGCTTAAAAGTGCAACGATACACGCTTGCATTGAGACAAGAAGCGCTATTCAGTTCTTTGAATCAGATGGCAAGGTAAAAGCTAAAGTCCTATGCAGGAAAAAGGGATATGATATTTACCGGCACAAAGATGAAAACGAGAAGCTAGATGCCGTTATCGTTGAATACAAACGGGATAAGATAGATAAAGGACGATTAAGAAGTAATGTGTCGACAACTGATATATGGACGGCTGACGGACTGCTAAGATATGAAGGAAATAGGTTTATATCAGAGGAAAGCAAGAAAGCCCCAATAAAGAAGATCCTTATTGCATATTTGGAGCAGGACTACCCTGAATACCATTGCGTGCGCCCTATCATCGAAACGCAGGATTATTGCCGCTCAAACCATTCACAGGTAAACAAGAATATCGGTAACCCTGCATTGGTTGTTCACGGTACTTTGACAAAGAAACCTTTATATAGCGCAACTACTAGAATATACGAGGTACAAGCTCCTGATGGTTTTGACCCTTCAAAAAACGGTAGTGGTAAAATGGAGTATTTGGAGTTGACAACTGCTCCCGAATCGGTAAAGCTCGAAATGCAAAACAATGAAACAGATATTTATCGTTTTACATGGCCAGACCTTAACAGATTAATGACAGAGGCTAAGAACGGCAATATGTCTACACAAAGCATGAAGTTGACTTTCTTGCAGTCATTTGTCAAGTTAGCGGAAAAGAGGATTACGCATGATGAATTTGTTTCAAGGTGTATTAATATTATCAAAGAGCTTGCTGCCGTGGTGTATGATAACAATGATATTAAAGACCTTGATATTAGCTTCAAATACAACTCTATATTGCCTGATTCTGTTTCAGATATGATTAATATGCTTGCTGTAGCTGTTGGTGCAGGTATCACATCACGTGAGAACGCAGTACGCATTTTGACTATCAATGGTCCTGAAACCCTTGAAGAGATATATAAGGAAAAATTGGAAGAGGCTATTACGGCAAATGCTAAGGCAGCATCTGAAAATGTAAACCTTGATGGAGTTGAAAACAAGAGGACCGAAGAAGGAGTGAATTAATTCTAAATAAAAATAACTAATTAATTTGCAATATTATAATATTTTGTTATATTTGCAGCAAACATTTTAAATTTTATCAGATATGCTAGAACAAGAAACAATTATTAGTAAACTCGAATCAGAGGGTATTGATAAATCTCTTGCAAGTGGGATTAACTTTGAAACGGAGGAGGCTCTAAACAGTTGGGTTGGCGTTGCCAAAACATTTGTCGAGAAACCAAAGTCGATTGAAAATTACACGGCAGAGGAATTGGAAGCTTTATTGAAAGACCCGCAGCCAAAAGCTAAGGGATTGCAAAGCCTTATGGATAAGGAACGTGCACGAATCAGGGAAAAGATGGGAAAGCAAGAGCCTCCTAAAGAAGGAGAGGAAACACCTGAACAGAAAGCTCTTCGTGAACGCCTTGAAGCATTGGAGGCTGGTATGACTCAATCGAAAGAGCAATTAGCTGCTGAAAAGCGTAATTTGCTTATTGAGAAAGAGACACAAGGACTTGAAGAGCTTGAAGTAGAGCTTCTTAAAAACTCTATTCCGAAGGATGCAGACGCTCAAACGATAAAAGCTAAGGTCGAAGCATATAAGAACATGCAGGCAAAGAAAGGGCTGAAAGGCTATGTCTCTGCTGGCGATGGAGATAAGAAAGCTGGTGAGCTACCTGCTGACTTTAAATCCGCTATGTCTAATTTTGTATCAAGCAAAACTAAAAAATAAAAATTATGCCGTATTTTAAAAAAAATGAAAGACCCGCACCTGACCCTAAAATATGGGACGAGCTAAAAACTCATTCCGATGGTTTAGGTGGTGCGATGTTGGATGTAACCGAACTGGATGCAACCAAAAATGACGGGTATCTTATTAAAGGATGTCCTGCTTACCTTGATTTTTCCACAAAAACAGCTCACGTGGTAAAAGCCGCTCTTGTTGTTGCAGGTGGAACAACTTCCGCTCCTAGAGTATCTAAAAACCACTTGTATAAAGTAGGCGACTTCGTCTATGTATCAGGAGATGCAGTGACTATTAATGCTATCGACACAAGTAATTCAGCTTATGATGTGCTTACATTGAGTGCTGCCTGTACTGGAGCGACTGCTGGTGCTGTAATCGTGCAAGCTTTAGCTGCTGGAGCTACTCCTGCTGCTAAGTACACCGCAAACGTAATCTTAGGCAATAGAGTTAAGATTGTTGCAGGTGTAACTGTTGATTGTATTTATAAAGTAGACCAATGGGTAGAGAAGGCTCGCATACCTTATCCTGTAAGTGCAGCTACCGTTTCAGCCCTTAACCCTAATATTATACTGAAATGATAACATTTAAAGAACTAATGAATGACCCTACGTTGTTTAAGAGCTTCGTAAGGGAATTGGCTCCCGCATTTAAAGAGCCTCGTTTTCCAATGTACACCGAAGAGGCTTACTCGGAAACAAGAGACTGGAAGGGAGTCGCTGCATTGAATGGAAGAATACCAATGGCGTCTTTGGTAGACCCTTATAGTGGTAAACCTGTTATTGGTAGTGAAAAACCGCTTGATATGGAAGGTGAATTGCCAACATTTGGTAATATAGTATCTTTCACGTCAAAAGAGTATGCACGTATCGGAGCGATTGAAAGAGCAATTGCTGACGGAGTAACTAGCCCAGAGGAACTTATAAAGTACTTAAACAGTTATTTTGAAAGACTAGCTGTTGGTCCTCGTATAACAGTTGATAAGTTATTCTTTGAGACTTTCTCTAATGGAACCGCTACTATTACTGCTGCTGACAACCTTAGCGGATTAAGCATGAGTATTGATTGGGGTATTCCAAAACAGAATGTTAGCACAGTATGGTCAAATGCCGCTTCGGCTACAGGTATTGATGATTTGGAAGCAATGTATAACTTCATGAAAAATACTCATGGTATTATTCTTGATAAGTTTACTATGAATAGAAATACCTTTACGCAATTACAAGCGCAAGCAAGCACTAAGGCTGCTATCTCTTCTTATTTTGCAGAAGGTGGAACTACTACTAAGTACACAGGTACACCTTCATTGGAGGCTGTAAACAAAGTGCTTATTTCAGGAAGGATGTTGCCTCCTATACAAATTGAAGAGTATCAGGTTGCTTATTACAATACTGATGGTATTACAGTTAAGAAGACTGAATCTGCATTCCTTGACGGTCGTGTTACAGGTACTGTAGGCGAAGTTGTAGGTAGCTTTATTTGGACTCCTTCTGATGAACAAAGAATGCCTGATGTTGAGGCTGTATATCAAGATGTAAATCACGTTATGATTTCTAAGAGAACTCATAAAGGTAAGATTACATTTGAATCTGAACTTAACGGTATTGTTGTTCCTACCATGATGGAGCAGATGGGTATTCTTATCACTGACGCAACTGCATAATGACAAACCTAGAGGCATATATGGTTTACGGACTTAGTGAGAGTGAAGGAACGCTTTCACTAAGCCGTTATTCTGTCGATCCTGTCGGAACAGATACTAATCAAGTGGCGTCTGCTATCGGCATGATAGATAAAGCCATGATGTCGGACTACAGTCAGGGTAGCACGTCCGAGAAGGTGAGCAATGAACTTCGGTCGGCTTTATTGGCTAGAGGGAAAAGTATATTGTCGCAAAACGGCATTGAGTACCTTGATGGCAATTCGGGCGTAACAACAAATTGTAAAGGATTCTAGTATGAGCTTCAGATACGGATATACGGGGTATATGAAAGGTGCAGACGCATTTGACGCAGATGGCTACCCTATTGAAGGGCAAGACACAGCGTTCGCATGTGACTATCAGCCTACATCAAAAGAGACTACCGTAAATACCAACGCTGGGCTTGTTCCCGTATCATACAAATTATTTGTGCCTAAAAGCAATAAGGCAAACTTTAAAGTCGGACAAGAAGTTACTTGCAATGGATGCAAAGGAGTTATTGTTCTTATTTTCCCAACTGCATTAAATACTGAAATATGGGTAAAATGACTTGCAATTGGAAGCTTGGTGACGTTCGTAAAACGATTGATCTCGTTATCGAAAAAGACCTTAAAAAAGTTGAGGACGAATTGTTTAATATATGTTTGTCTACCGCTAAAAGCGCAAAGGATGGGCATACGTACAAGAACTACAAAGGTCAGCTAGAATCATCAGTAGGCGTTATCATACTGAAAAATAGGCAAGAAGTTACCCAATGGAGCTTGGTTGCATCGTCAGGTTCAGACCCTGCAAAAGGGTTGCAAGATATAAAAAATCTTATATCTGATAAGATTATCGGCAAGCATTCTTTGCCTGATGGCACATTCATACCATCTAAGAGCTTGGTCGGAATCGTATTTGCAGCCGCACCATATTCAGGAGAGGTTCAGGGAAGAGGTAGAAAGGTATTGCATGACTTTTCCCCATCTGATAATTATGTTTTAACAATACTTAAAACTATAATCAAATGATTTTTAATATCTTTAGCGTAATAAGTACACTTCGCACAGCTCTTCTTGCTACAGGGCTTACAATTTACAGAGATGTAAAGCCTGAATCGCAGACAGGAGCATGCATGGTACTTACTTACATGCCTAGAAAGAAGACCAATTACGTATCAATCAATGACGTGATAATCCTTCTTTATTTACCAAAGATAAACGGAACTACAGGCAGGGATTTACAAACATATTCTTTACAGATTATGGATATTGTTAAAAACATTCAGATACAAGGCGGAGTAATCAACTACAATGAATCTGTAGAGCCCGAAACATCTAATTTAGATTCAAATTATACAGTCACAAAATTTCAATTTTATACAATTAACTATTAAAAAATACAACTATGGCAGCAACAAGTGGAATACTTAACTTGGTAGAGGTTACGAAAGTTGAATATGCTGATATTGAAGCAGACGCAACAGCAGTGCCTACTACTCTTATATCATTCGGATCGGATGAAATTAAAGATGGAACTTTCATGTTAGATATACCCGAAGAATCTGTTACTATGCACAGAACAGAAGATCAGGAAGTCTATCATGCGTACTCAACTTCTTCGGACAAAAAAGCCACAATGGGGCTTGTAATGTCTAACCTTGCAAAGGTTGCACCGCTTATCGGTGGAACATTAACAGCAGGTACGGCAGGCACTACTCCCGATGATATTACATTTGGAGGAACACCTACGGCTAATAAGAAGAAATACGTAAAGGTTACCGGGCTTAATTCAGAAGGAGAAGCCGTTACAGTAGAACTTTATCGTGCTTTTGTCACTTTTGATTGGACTGGTAACATGGGTAAGGTTCAAGAACCTGTAGCGCTAAATGTTCACTTCAACGTGATGAAGCATAAAGGTCTTAATAAAGCATTCTCTATTAAGTCAGCTTTTTAGGTTACGCCATACCGCTAATTGAGGAGTATGGGGAGGAACTTATAACGGAAGATGGTGACACTATTTTGGCGGAGTTTGACCAATTATAAAGGAGGAGGGGGATGTTTGCATATTCCCCTTTCTTTTTAAACATTAAAACAATGGATATAATCAATTTTTTAGAGCAGGATGCGAGCGATATATTGATGCTACCTTTTACCTTTAAGGAATGGCAGGTAAAACCTTTGACGGTAGCGCATGTTATAGCTATTAATCCTATTTTATCAAAGATAGTGCTTGATGATATAGGAGATTTGGAGGGTAGCCTAAAAGATGGTAAGATAGAGAACCTTATATCATTCCAGATTAAGTATGCAAAGCAGGTAAATGATGTAGTCACTACCATTATCGGAGAAGATATATCAACCAAAGTCACGAATGATGAAATAATGACTTTGTTCTTGGCAATATTGTACCGAATGGGTGGAAAGTCTTTTCTGAAATCTATCAACTTAATTCAAAAGTTGAGCCTGCAAACGAGAACGGAGTTAATAGCCGCTCAAGAAAGGATGAAAAAGGTATCTATGATTTTACCAAACTCTTAGTGATTGCAAACTATAATTTTGGATTTACACCTGAATATACGCTATCTATGGGATTCACTTTGCTAACTAATATGCTTGCTGAATATACGCATTTGATGTCTAATGGTGATTCTGAAAAAGCTATCAGTCACAAGAAAGAAATTAAGGTACAAAAAGGAACTGTTATAGAAGGATAATTTAAAAAATACATATATGGATGCGCAACAATTATTTTGGGCTACAGGTATAAATAATACCGCTCTTGATACAGATGCAAAAGCTGCTGTACAGATATTTAGCAGACTTCAAAAAGATGTCAAAGCTGAACTAGAAAAGATTGAAAAGGCATACGATGCCACACGTATGAAAACAAATCTAAAGTTTACAAACCCTGTAGACCCTTCAATGGTTGAATCCATAAAATCTCAAATGAGAGAGCTTGGGACAGTTATTGACGAACAGACTAAAGCTGTTGCAGGGCTATCTCTTTCTTACGACAAAGCTATGCAGAACATAAACAAAGCAACGTCTAAGGTTGGACGAGGTACGGGTAGTGGTAACCCATTGCAGCCTACCGTTGATAATGTTCGCTCTAGCGTGGCGCAGGCAGATAGAGAACTGTCTTTCCTTGAAAGAAGGTTTAAGTATGCAGCATCATCCATAGTAGCATACGGTTCTTTCAGGTGGGGGCAGCAATTTATCGCTGATATGATAAAGGTAAAAGGAGAGTTTGACCAATTACGTGTAGCAATAGATTCATTCACCGGTAGCGCAGAAAAGGGAGCGCAGGTATTTGGGCAGTTGACAAGGCTAGCCGTTAAATCTCCATTTGAGCTTAGGGATATAACTAATTCGGCAAAGCAATTGTTGGCATACGGGACAGCGGCAGAGGATGTAGCCGACAGCGTAAAGATGCTTTCTGACGTGTCGGCAGGCTCCGGGCAGTCGATTAAGGATATTGCATACTTATACGGTACTTCGCTTACGCAAGGTAGACTGTACGCTCGTGACTTATTTCAGTTTGCAAACAGAGGTATTCCTATTTATGGTGAACTTGCAAAAGTCATGGGGATAAGTACCAAAGAGCTTATGGAGCAGGTTGAGATAGGTAAGGTAGGATTCCCGCAACTACAAGCTGCAATGGAAAGTATGACGGCAGCAGGCGGTAAGTACTTTGGATTGTCTGATAAGATTGCCGCTACTACTTTTGGTAAAATATCAAATTTAAAAGATAAATGGAGCATTGCTTTAAATGAAATGGGTAACGCTACTGATGGCATGGTGTCAACATCAGTAGAAGGTATTACCGTTCTAATTGAAAATTGGGAACAGGTTGCAAAGGCTATTGGAGCGGCAGTTGCTGCGTATGGTTCATATAAGGCAGCTACAGCAGTAGGAGCTTTAGTAGCTGGCGTGGAGGCTTATGCGTCAAATTATAGAGAGGCAGAGGCTTTGACAATTCTTACTACTGCACAACAGCGTGCGGCACTTGCTAAAGAAGGATATGTTTTAGGTTCTGTCGAATATACTGCTGCAATTAAAGCAGAGGCGGCAGCACAATTGCAAAATGCACAAGCATCGGTTGCTGCGTTTGACGAACAAATAGTATCTCTAAACGCACTTGTGACTGCAAAAGCCGCTGAACTGATTGAGTCGGATAAAATAGTTTTACTTAAAAGAGCTGAACTCGAAGCGTCTATTTTTCTTGGAGAACAGAAAGCGATTGAAGCTGCCCAGACGGAATTGAACATAGCTGTAAAAAATAAAGAAACTATATCAGCAGAAGCAAATACATTAGCCATAGAGTTGAATACTGTAATGACTGAAAAGAATACAGTAGCTGATAAGATAGAGTTAATTACTACAGCACAAGATACCGCTGCAAAGGCAGCAAATACAGGTGCGACAAACTTTTTAACAATTGCAAAAGCTAAATTAACAGCAATGGCAGCTAGGCTGAATGCCGTTATAGCTGCAAATCCATGGACTGCTGCTACCATTGCTATTGGTGTCCTTGTGGCTTCCGTATGGCTACTACATGATAGCACTACAGCGGCAGAGAAAGCACAAAAACGCTTCGATGAATCAATGAAAAGAATAACAGGTTCGGCAGAGGCTGAAAAGGCTGCTTTTGACGAGTTGCTCAATACTATCAAAACTGTAAATGAAGAGGGTGGTAAAAGGCAGAGAGCTTATGATAAATTAAAGGCATCATATCCTGATATTATCAAAAATATGACATTTGAAAATGTTGTAACTGCTAATTCTGTAAAATTAACAAAGGAACGTAATGAGCAGCTTGCGTATTCCGAATATATTGGAAAAAGGGTTTTGGAAGTTCAGGCAAAAAGAGCTTTGCTTGAAGCGAAGCAGCATGCTGAAAATGTTAAGGGTACGGAAGCAGAAGTGTATGCAAACAAAAGGTACGACCAGGCATTAGAGTTCTACAACCTTGCAAAAAAAGAATCCGATGCTGCAATCAAAGAA